>CAKAOJ020000340.1:1747500-1767500 GCA_916701645.2 Sebastolobus alascanus | reverse complement strand
ATTAATGCAACCACAAAATTAATGATGAAAATGCTGCCAAAAACACTTGGCTGTCAAAGTTTTCCCGAGCATGATTTGTTAAAAGAAAATTGAATTTATCAAGAAGATGAATTGTGTTTTTGTCATTTTAATTCTGTTCGGGAGAAAATAAAATATATCAAACTAAAGAACGCTTTTGCCAAGAAACAATTACCATATAGATCCTTGGAGTTTCTTTCATTAAAAGGAAATTTAGAAACAACACAGTTTATATTATCCAGTAGACATGCATTTACTCAGATTAGCAAACAAAAAGGCGTGCTCATCATTGGAGATGTTCTTCATTACAACCAAATCACAGATGTGCATTAACAAACAGTTTCCAGCTTCTGTTTGCTCATCTTGAGCACATTCTTAAAAACATCAGACAGCGCCCAGATGTGAGTGTTTGCAGCTCCGAGATCAGCAGATAAGTCTGCAGTGTCGACACGCTGCAATCTGCACATCATCTGCAAATATATCCTGCGGTTAATTGGGAATATTAATCTTATTTTGTGAAGTAAAGCTGAAGAGCGGCTGCAGTGGATGTGTTTAAGCCAATGAATAAGGTACTACATTTTAGTCAGTGTGTACATGACTGAGCTGAATCAGTGAAAAGATCTTTTCATCAAAAAATGTTTTTATTAGATTTAAAAACGTGGACAGCAACAGTATAATTATGTCAAAACTACAACTTGTCTATCACCAATTAGAGATGTCCAGAGCTCATCTGACAGGCTGATATTTTAGCCAATGTTTTGGTTGATCAGTACACAAAAATTCAATTCCTTGTTTATTAGATCTCAATAGTCTCCACCAGCTTTCATCTGTACAGTAATTGCTGTAAACTAACATTATCCACAACTTGTGGCAGCGAGGCATGTCTTATAAAAAGTTAACAAGCAGTGAAGACGTCTTCAATGTGGAACTATTTTAAATTAGAAAATGAAAGCAGCCAAGCATCCACTTGTAATCTTTGTGTTTAGCAGAAACAGCTTCTTTCAACACGGCAAATGTATTTATTTAAATGTTATTTTTAGGGTGTTCAGTCTTTTTAAGCAGTAGTTAAGAAATTACAAAGAGATATTTATAATTTTGTGGAGATGCAGAGCTCTTTTGGTGCTCTCAGTTATGTGTTGTGTGCACTATGCAACTGTCTAAAGGAGAAAAATATATATACATCAGATTGGAAATTGTCTGGATGCTCAATATTAAATCAATTGGATGGGAATCTAGGAAAAGAAGATGGTTGGTTGGTTCAAATAACATTATATATGCCTTCACAATTGTAATAGAGATGTTGCTGTTGGCCAGCAAATGCATCATGCAGTCTGCGTTTGGTTCAAGGTTCAACCTATTTTTAACAGTGGAGCAATAATTTCCGTACCTGTTCTTCCCACACTGTGTCAGCTCAATAACATGATTTCTCTATTCTCATAGCATCCCACTCCTACACTTTTATCTCTGCATCTCTCTCCATCTCTCTTGCCTACTGACATGTACACATTTACTAAATACTGCAGCAAACCTGCCAACTCCTCACACTTACTATCACACGAAAGAAAAACAAATGAATCACAGTAGACAAAGGGAACGGCGAGCTGGGCGATATGATGCAGGAGCCATCGATCAGGCCTTAGCAATCCATTTTCCTCTTCTTGGTGGTGGAAGACTCAGAGAGGGAAATGTCTTGTGTGTGTGTGTGTGTGTGTGTGTGTGTGTGTGTGTGTGTGTGTGTGTGTGTGTGTGTGTGTGTGTGTGTGTGTGGATCTGTGTATGCATGCTATGTGTGAGTAAGAGAGTGGGAATAAAAGTGAAAGAACAAAGAAAAAAACTGAGCTTGGTTTCCTGTACTCCTGTATGGTAATCGGAGAAGTGTATCAGGTTCCATCAATCCCGTATGCAACATGGTATCATGGGGAGTGTGGGCCGGGGATGACCTGTGAAGGGAGGGGGGTGGGGGGGGTGGAGGGGTGGGGGTGGGGGTGGTAGTGACAGACCGTGAGAGCGACAAAGTAGGAGAGAAAACACGGGCTGAGGGAAGGGTGGGCCTCATGCCCTGAACTTGAACTTGGACCCAGTTGGGGTCGGGAGAGCGGAGGACGGGGTCAAGAACTCAGTGTGGAAGGAAAAGCTGAGTGAAGCCGATATCTCCCTGCTCAGAGACAGATGGGGGACGTGGTGCCATTTAGCAAGCTGTCTTGCGAGGCAATTTCAGCATCTATCTCTGCACTTTCACCACCAGGACAATAAGGGAGTAAATGTTGGTCTTTTCCTGACTTGTTAAAACACAATCTTAGTCTTTAGATAAGATACGTTCAGACCCCTTGATTGGGATTAAGGAATACTACATAAATGAGGCAAGAATTACTCTTAAGACTGTCGGTGTACTGGTTGGAAAGGAGATT
Organism: Sebastolobus alascanus; assembly: GCA_916701645.2. Lineage (NCBI taxonomy): Eukaryota > Metazoa > Chordata > Actinopteri > Perciformes > Sebastidae > Sebastolobus > Sebastolobus alascanus. Next base: position 1,765,074 of record CAKAOJ020000340.1, on the reverse strand, counting down.
TAAAGAGGCAGCAGATAGAGAAGATAAGAGGAGGGATGCAAGATGGTTTTGAGTTACAATATGAAAAGCTGATGTGTATTTGCAATGCACAAACACGTTTATTCCCTTTGATTTTAGAGGAGTAAAATAGGTCACCCTCGCTGACCATCCTACCTTGGTCTGGAGATAATGGGGGTAGTAGTAGGTGTAGTGGGGGTACATTGGCTGCTGCTCCAAACGTTTTCCCATGTAGCTGGAATCCAACTGAAGGTCCTGGAGGCTGGAGATAGAAGCTCGCAGGTTGGATACGCTTACTCCTGGATCCTTCAGACGACTGTTTTCCAAGAGTGGTGAGAGGATACAGAGAGAGAAGGTTCCCCTCTTACTGAGGTGATAAAGAGGAAGGGAGGGATAGGAGGACAGATAGTACTTGGGATTTTAGTCTGTCTACTTGTCTTCACGGGGAACCTCACAAAGAGAGACAGGTCTGGAAAGAGAGACAGAGGGAATGCGGAGCAAAAAAAAGGGGCTGAGAAGGAGGTGAGGAAAGGAAGGTATTAAAAAGGATGATAGGAGGCAACACAAGGAACAATAGGGGGAATTGAAGAGCAGGACAGAGAGAGGGTAAAAGGAGAGGGAAGAAGAAGGACGATGAGGAGGAGGAGGAGGGAGGAATGGATGGGATCCGGTTGCCGGTTCCTTGCACTCTCCGCTCTAAAAATCAGACCCACTCTTCTTCCCTGCTGCCCTGAACATGCCCCTCAATTTGCTTTCCGGCGTCTCTGACTCTTGTCTTTCTCCGTCTCTTTCTCTCTTCCTGTGTATCCGTTTCCCCGTCTCGTTCTCGCTCCCTCTCTCACACCAGACGAGAGCCTGATCCCACCGGGAGCTCGGCCGTATCCTGGAGAACACACGCCGTCCGCTGCTCTATCCTCAAAAGACAGTGAAATCAGCGATGGACTCACACATGGATGTGGAGCTAGAGAGAGAGAAGAAGAGGAGGAGAGGAGGAGGAGGAGGACGGAGGAGGAGGAGAGAGGGTGGTCTGGAGCTGAAGCTGTGACTGCCTTTCTTCTCACTCTCTCTCTCACTCCCTCCCTCTTTTCTTAAGCTCCGGGGATAGATAGGTAGATATCGCTGGAGCTCGGCGTGGAGGATGAGTAAAAAGAAAAAAGCCTCGGTTAAAACTCCTCTCGTTCAGGAAGAAGCAGATAGTCCTATCCAGACAGAGGAAAATCCCCTCTGATCCACAGTGTGCCTCCTCCAACTCTTTTCTTCTCTTCCCCTCTGCGATCCCTCTCTTTCTTCTCAAGCTCTCTCTCCCTGACGGCTTGCTTCCCACTGCGCCTGGCAGCCGTCACTGTGTGTGTGTGTGGTGGCGGCGGCGGTGGTGGTGGTGGTGTGGTGGAGTGTGTTTGTGTGGCTGTTGCCGTCTGCTCCACTCTGCGTGCTGAGGCAGAGAGAGGCTCGGCTTCAGCTCGGCTTCAGCGCAGCTACGCTCCTCCCTCCCTCTCTCCCTCTCTTCCTCTCTCTCTTCCTCTCTCTCTCCCTCTCTGTTTTTCATGGAACTATAGAACAGGGGGAGTGGCTGGTCCGGCCCTCGTTCAAGCCCCGGGGTGTGTGTGTGTGTGTGTGTGTGTGTGTGTGTGTGTGTGTGTGTGTGTGTGTGTGTGTGTGTGTGTGTGTGTGTTTGTACTAAATAGAAACTGAGAGAGAAAGAGAGAGACAGAGATGGGCTGTTCTGCTGGCAGAAAGGCGGAGCTGGGGAGGGAGGATGAAGAGCAGGAGCTGGGGAGGGAGGATGAAGAGCAGGAGCTGGGGAGGGAGGATGAAGAGCAGGAGCTGGGTGAAGGGTGAGAAGAGGATACAGGAGGAGTATAATTTGGAAACAGAGCGCCCCCCCCCCCCCCCCCCTACTGGCACTCTGTAGGCACAGCAATGTCACATTCTCCTTAATAAAAGCCGTCTTCGGATTCCTTAAACCGATCAACATAATGGTCATATTTTCCATTTTATCTTGGCTATCACATTTTTTATCATACAGCATCTCACAATCAGCTGACATAACACATAAGCTCGTGCACTCACGCTTGAATGCCCGTCCAAAACGCTCGCCTTAACGCCTCAGCGCAGGCAGAGACGCTCCGTTCACACAGTGAAGGGCCCAACATGCAGAGTATGCAGTTCAGCGTTGTGTGGCACAGTGACCCACTGACACACTGCTGCCTGTTATGTGATGTAACCAGGTTTAAGTAGTGCTCTTACATAAGCACAGTGAGCCATGCATGAAAAGGCTGCTCTGCCCTCTGACTGCAGCTGTGTGTGTGTGAAGGAGACACGGGTTGGCAGACAATGCAAGTTCACTGCAGTGGAAACACTGCACGAGAACAGAATGCAAACACAAAAAGCTCCTCTAAGATAAGGGCTTTATTTCTTGCGGGCAATTAAACTACTTTACAGACTGCGCTGCAAAAACACATCACTGTCTTTGTGCTATTGTGCGCCCGTCTGAGAGTTTTTTGTCACTATGCCAACGTGTCTGTCTGTATTTTGCATTCTTCTGTCAGCTTATACAATATACAATAATGATATGTTTGGCTCAGAGGTGTACTAACAATAAAACATCTTCCAATGCAGCATATAGAAGGCTACTGTGTAAAATTTAAAATACAAGCAGCACAGAGTACAGCGCCCACAACACAGTGTTTCATCAAGACATCTAAAATAAAAGTGATTTTGACGAGTGACAGTGTGTTAACAAAAATATTAATCATATTTGACCCAGATTAGGACGAGCGAGACACGATAAAGAGCAAGGACAACAATTACACCGGCACCAACGCCCTCGCAACACACTAATCAGTGTAAAGTATGCATAAACGCCCCGGGGGGGTGAGGAGAAATGCTACTCCAGGTTTGAGAAATGGGTAAATATCGTGCACACCACTGATGATGCCGGTGTTTACAGTTGACAGTGGAGACACTATAGTTTAGGACCGGTTAAATCAGGTTTCCAGCTAATCAAGAGAATCTTTACTTGACTCTTGTCTCACCTCAGCAGCGATGTGAGAAACATCTCTCTGAGTCATAACCATAACACAGTGGAACTGTAACATATATATATCATATCCGGAGGCGAGCCTGGACTCTGTGAATATTTTCATTTTCATCTGTATTGCCTTGTTAACCATGTGACAAATGGAGTTTGTTTATTCCACAGACTGAAACAAGTCTTCAGGACTGCATATGTTCATTACATGCTGTAATGCATATACAGTAAATACATTTAGCTATGCATTGCTCCAATCACACATTATGTTCTGTAATGTATTTTTGTTCTCGATAAAGTTTTGTGCTGCAGTTTAACCTTGAATTTTGGTTGATATAGTGCCAGTAGCTTTTACATAGTCTTTAAAAGCCATCTGAATAACCTTGTGATGGCACGTTTTATGTTCATAATTATCATATATTAACAGTGCTAGACATTCTCTGCCACCCACAGGAGCACAGGCAGGAAGTTAGTCATCAGGTAAATTGCTGCTCAGCCTACATCGGATATAGTTAAAGCGTCAGTTGTAAATGGAAATAAAGAAGTGTGCACAGCTGTAGCAGTCAGGATGAAGCCATCAGCTGACAAGTTGTTAAGTTAAGCACAAAAACAGAACATCAAATATGCTCTCATGCTCGCAGTGACGAATGCAAATGAAAAGCTGCTTCTAAAGTAAAAGTAAACTAGAGACCATCTTGATCTCACCAGCCGTGACGCCCAATCGGGCCGTAAAGTAGGGGGGCCAGGGCCGTAAAGTAGGGGGGGGGAATGGCCGCTTCCCCACTTCCTGCCCCCTTACTGTCTGTACTGAATTACATGGCAATCGTTCCTACAGTTGTCGAAATGCTTCATTCACCATCATGGTGACGCTAGAGGAAAAGACAGGGGATCACCAAAGTAAGTAGGATTCATCCTCTGGGGATCAGGAATGCGTGTACAAAATTTCATGGCAATCCATTTCTCGAGTTCGCCATTTTGGCCGTCACCATCTTGTTTTTTTGCAACCAGAAGTGACACGAGAGGGCGGAGCTAAGTACAAACGAACTCTGAATAAGACATTTTTAGGCGACCAAAATGTTACTATTAACTTTCATGAACTGAAAACAAACTGTGAAAGGGTTAAAGTTGTAAGACAAAAACATGTTGCCGTGGTAACGACCTGTCAATCAGCAGGTAGCCCCGCCCTAAAGCATCCCCTGCTTTATGGTCTATCTGACTCTAAATGGGACCATAATTTACTAAATGAACATCATGCTGTATTGAAGAAGACTTGAAACTAGTGATTGAGAACATAAACTCATGTTTACAATGTTTACTGAGGTAATAAATCAAGAGAGAAGTAGAAGCTCATTTTCTCACAGACTTCTATAGAATCAGAGGAGTCGCCCCCTGCTGGCTGGGAGACAGGATGCAGGTTTACGACACTTCAGCGTTGACTTCACTTCTCAGACCTGGAGGACTTCCACAGATCACGTGACAGTTACAGTTTGTGCCATAGTGGAAACACTGCTGTCAAGTAGGGGGGGGGGAACAATCGATACAGATTACCACCTTTCCTCAACGACACTGAATCAATATTTTGATTAAGATCATATCAGTTATAGGGCTATCCAATATTTCATTCATGAGAAATGTATTTTCTACATTTTCTTTGGGCTCCCACTCAGTGAATTAACCAAACCCTTTTTCTAACCTGTTACATGCGAGTCATGATCTACACTCTTCACCTGTAGATGTGAGAGTTACTGCGTGAGCTCATCTTGCAGTAACACCAGCCTGATCTTCACAGTGAAAGATATAAGCGCGCTGTACGGCCGCTGCTCGCAAACGCACGCTATATTGATTGTGTTGTGCTTGCTGTTGAGGAGTGTGCATTCCTGAATCTTTGCAGTCAGAAGGGTTGCACGCTCGCAGAGTTCAGAGTTTGATGGAGGAAGGTTATACATTCATTCAACGGCACTATGTGTGGAATGCCAAATGACAGAGGGATTCTGGGAGATCTGGCGTGTGTGTGTGTGTGTCTCTACTATATACACGAGGAGCACACCAGACAAAGTTTTCATGATAAATTAAGATTCTGCTGACACTGCAGTTTGGCAAAACAAAGAGGGAGAATTGATTCTTCCAACTTCACAGTACAGTCCCATTATGAGAGGCGCAATCTTTACATCTCACTCCATACTCTGGTGCCTTAATAAAGCTTCCTAATTACCTTGTCTAGTGACAAGACAGCCATAATGGTGCTGGTAAATACACACTGGTTAATTGCATTCCTTCTAATATCAAACAGACTTCTATTACGTCTTAAGCACAATCTAATCGCCTACTTGTTTCTAAAGACTGAATATGTATCTGCTGCATCTGCATTTCTTTGTAAAAAAGGACCTTCTTCTAAGGAGGTGCACTCTTTTCCATGTCCAGCACATGAAAAATACCAGACAAAAAAACCTGACAGCTGGAGCAAAATCTCAAAGTGTTTTCATTGACACTGTGTGTTCTTAAAGCCCCCCGGTCATCAAAGCAGTTTTCAAACGGAGCAGGAAAGGCCATGCTGTGACTCAGAGACGTGATCCTCTCATCGCTGACCACCAGATGTATAACAAACACTGAGCCAGAAAAAAAGAGCAGCAAAAGCCTCACATCTTAGCTCAGATACAGCTGGGAAAACAGAAGAGGTCATGATGACGATAGTCCTATTTTACAGAAGCTGCTCTGGTCGGTTTTCAAAGAAAACACAGGCCAGGATATCATCACACAAACACACACAAACACACACATACACACACTGGTATTTGAACACTACAGATTTACAGTGGTAAATGGACTATTACATCCAATTGCCACACACAGCATGAGGGAATTTGTCTCTTTGCAAGTCCCCGGAGACACAAACACAGAGACTGCAGAGAGTGTAGAATAAACCGTTTTTAGGTTTCTTTGATCCAGGAAATCGAATAAGAAGAATTCAGGTTGAAACTTGCACACATTTTCACAGACTGTCAAATGTCAAAGAAGAAGGAAATAAAAGACAGACGACACCAGACTAATGTCACACACAAAGGACTCTCTAAGGACCGATACAAACTGCAAGGCGCGGGTCACGTAACCAACAGAGACAGTCAAAGTCTTTCAGTAGGGAACATTGCCAGCTTGTCTACTTGTACTGTAAGAAGGTAATCAGAGAAGAAGTGCATAACACAACTGTCCTTAGAAAAATAGTAAAACTCTTTACAGCAAGGTGAAAAATGTGGTATAGCTCGTTAATCAACCTGCTGCGTTTGTTTATTCTGTCATCTCTCTGGCTGGAGCCAATCCCAGCTGCCATTGGGAGAGGGGAACGAAGGCCAGTTTATACCAGGCGGAAACCTCCGGTTCTGAGGAGTGAAGTCAATGAGAAAGTGCCTTAAACCTGCATCCTGTCTCCCAGCCAGCAGGGGGCGACTCCTCTGGTTCTATAGAAGTCTCTGAGAAAATGAGGCTACTTCTCTCTTGATTTATTACCTCAGTAAACATTGTAAACATGAGTTTATGGTCTCAATCACTAGTTTCAAGTCTTCTTCAATACAGCATGATGTTCATTTAGTAAATTATGGTCCCATTTAGAGTCAGATAGACCATAAAGCAGGGGATGCTTTAGGGCGGGGCTACCTGCTGATTGACAGGTCGCTACCACGGCGTTGTCCGGTCTGAGAGTTGTCCCTGTTTTTGTCTTACAACTTAAATTCTTTCACTGTGTTTTCAGTTCATGATCATGAAAGTTAATTGTAACATTTTGGTCTCCTAAAAATGTCTTATTCAGCGTTCAGTTGTACTTAGCTCCGCCCTCTCGTGTCATTTCTGGTTGCAAATAACCAAGACGGCAACGGACAAAAACCAATATGGCACGGTGACTACGTCCACTTCATATATACAGTCTATGATTTGGACTCTAAATGTCATGCCATTTGGACTTGGAGTGTGAAAATTCAACCAATAATATTTGAGGAGCTCTGCTCTGCTGTTCTGAGGGCAAAGCTGTGTGAACAAAAGCTGAGAAGCACATACTCATAACAGTTGACATGGTACTGGTAAGGAACTGGAACTACCTGACTGGTATTACTAACATTCAACATTCAAACAAGAGGCACTACGCACTAGGAGTGGAAGAAAATATCGATAAACACGAGTATCGCGATATTATGTCTTGCGATACTGTAGCGATTCTCCAAAACGCTGTATCAATTTTTAATTAACCTCTATTCTGTCTTTCGGAGGTTGTAGCGGGCTCAGTTTTAAAGTGAGAAAAGAGTGAAGATGGCATCATATGACTAGAAAACTAGAAACCCTAAAGAATCCATTGTCACCAACCATGTCATACTTGCATGTCGGGAAGGAGGATAAATAACGCTCCAAATTTACACTAAATTTTGGCGAGGACAAACTGGCAATGACCATTTTCAAAGGAGTCTCTTGACCTCTGACCTCCAGATCAGTGAATGTAAATGGGTTCTATGGGTTCCCACGAGTCTCCCCTTTACAGACATGCCCACTTTATGATAATCACATGCAGTTTGGGGAATGGAGTCCCTAAACAGTCTTGGAATTGCATACATTTAGTATGACTGGAGAGCTGAGACTCTTGTGGATCCAATGAGTCCATTTGTATTCATGTGTGATGATGTTAGTCCCCATAGGAGCCTTTTCACATAGTGACGTTTTTTTACTCAAATTTTATACATATGGTGGTGTGTCTTTAAACTATGAGAGTTTTCCTAAAATTAGATTTGAAAAAAAATCACGATATATCGCTTTGTTTATATTGAATCGTTACCCTGCATCATGATACGTATCGTATCGCCAGATTCTTGCCAATACAGATTCCTACTACACACATGCACCACCTAGAAAAATCTTTCAGAATTAAGCACCTAGTGATGCCATTCCATGACACAGATTCGGCACGCGTCTATAAAGCACGGCAGCAATGACAGTCAGCAGGAGCAATATCAGTGGATTTGAAATGGGTTGCACAGAGTTCATAATGGACACCAACAATAAATAGATTAAGGGACGAGGGAAACGTGTAGATGTCTCAGTCAATGAGACAGGCAGACAAGAAGGAGGAGATATTAAGTTACACAATATGAGGAACACATTCTAAACTATCTCTGCAGCCATAAAGCCATATGAAAAATCACTTCAAACCAATAAACCCTTGTACAACACTGAACGCTTAATTACACGACTGAATCAAAATGGTGACAAATCACCTTAGGCCCTTTGCAAATCCCGCTCCTCCCATCCTCCTCTCTGCTCCCTCCCCTCCTCCCCTCCTCCCCCCTCCTCCCCTCCTCCCCCCCCCCCCCCCCCCCCCCCCCCTCCTCCTCTCAACAGCAAGCTACGGCTCACTTTAACACAAATCATCACTTTATTAAAAAAAAAAAAAAGAAGAAGCAGCGCGTTAGTGGATTCATTTGAACAATTATGCAAATCAGACAGGAGATGAAGCTTTTATTAATGTTAGAGAAGTGTTGCATCAGATAGTGCTGAAGTTCATTAAGTTACTCTAGTTGAAGATGAATACATTCTGATTAGTTTGATGTCACTATGGTGAGTATCACATTATCGTCTCGGGCTGCGTCAGCGCAAAACTCCCCACAGATCTTTTGCTCAAGCAAAATATGGGAAAGGATTGATATTTCACAGCTAAAAATGTGCAATTTGGATTAATAACCCCGACGCCTGATGCCTTGCTTTTCTTTTCCTCAGACTTTTTTTCTTATTACTTCTATTGTTTTCTGGAGGTTTGAGGTCTGTTTGGTGCCATCACTTCTTCCTGTTTACAAAACAATATATGCATCAACTGAAGGTTTTTCCTCTATTTGTATTCATCCCTTTCTTTCAAATCAGGTTCACTGTTGCAAACCTCATGTCATTCTCTCTGGCTCTCTTCCCCTCTCTCTCTCTCTCCCTCTCTCTCCCTCTCTCTCACTCTCTCTCTCTCTCTCTCTCTCTCTTCCACTCTCTCTCTCTCTCTCTCTCTCTCTCTCTCCCTCTCTCTCTCTCTTCCCCTCTCTCTCCCTCTCTCTCTCTCTCTCTCTCTCTCTCTCTCCCTCTCTCTCTCTCTCTCTCTCTCTCTCTCTCTCTCTCTCTCTCTCTCTCTCTCTCTCTCTCTCTCTCTCTCTCTCTCTCTCTCTCTCTCTCTCTCTCTCTCTCTCTCTCTCTCTCTCTCTCTCTCTCTCTCTCTCTCTCTCTCTCTCTCTCTCTCTCTCTCTCCCTCTCTCTCTCTCTCTCCCTCTCTCTCCCTCTCTCTCTCTCTCTCCCTCTCTCTCCCTCTCCCTCTCTGGCTCTCTCTCTCTCTCTCTCTCTCTCTGGCTCTCTTCCCCTCTCTCATTCTCTCCCTCTCTCTCCCTCTCTCTCTCCCTCTCTCTCTCTCTCTCTCTCTCTCTCTCTCTCTCTGCAGGTACAGGGCCGGGAGGTGCTGGACCGTGACTGACTGACTACGGCCCGTGCTTGCTGTGGCTCCGAGGGGTAATTAATTTCAGCAAACGACCGCCACGTCTGTCGGCTTTTATAAACGAGCGTTTACGCGCTATGGACAATTTAACCACTCCACTGAGCTCGCCTTGACAGAGATGAGTAGAGAGATGTGGGAGAGAGAGAGAGAGAGAGGGAGGGAGAGAGGGGGAGAGAGAGGGAGAGAGAGAGAGAGAGAGAGAGAGAGAGAGAGAGAGAGAGAGAGAGAGAGAGAGAGAGAGAGAGAGAGAGAGAGAGAGAGAGAGAGAGAGAGAGGATGGGGACCATGCTGCTAGGTGACTGATGGGAGATTTAATCAATAGAGTAAGCACATTTACTCTCATGATGCTCACCCAACATCCATATTCATGGTGTTAATTCTCTCAACGCCCACGCTGTTGCACACCACAAAATATTACAATGCATGAAGGATTTCACTACATCTCATCAGGCTCATCAAAGGCCAGTATCATCACTGCTAATTATGCGTAGCATCATGGACTAAACATCATCGTGGCACTCTAGTCAAATGAGTTTATTCTAGATCAAAGCTTAATTCGATATCCAAAATACCTATTAGGTTCTGGCACATGCACCTTAACAACCCAATGTTCTTCTTGTTAATGCCACTGCCTGCAGTTGGAAGCGTGCACCACATGCTGGAAAAACAAAAGGCTACATCAGTACAATGTCCTTCACAACCAATCCCACCTCAATAATATCCTATCATTGAGAATATTTGGCTTGGCTGTGACACTATAATGTCTGGTCATTGTTCGATGTACTTGCGTGAATCCAGACATTAGAGGCAATCTCTTGAGGTTCAAGAATAACAGTTCACCACCCCAAATCTTCACACGTTTGCCCCAGATAATATACTCCACCTAGCAAACTGGACTCCATAGACTCAAACTTGGAAGGCTGTGATCATATGTAGGAGCTGTTGCGTTGGATCGTACACAGCTGACTCTACAACCATACAGGAAATTTGTTGAAATAGCAGAATACGGCTGGGAGTAAAAGAGGGATAGTGCCAAATTCTCAATTTTTGCAATGTCACGTAACACACAAACATGTAAAGTGCGTACGTCTATGATGTTAAGATGGGTAAGAACTGATGTTTGATTGTACATTACAGTAAAATGTCAGGCAATCCATTCTAATTAAGGTTACATATATAAACATAAGGAAACATTCAGCTGTAGCACCATACTGCCATACAATCACTCAGCTCCTAAATCACTTCCCCCCTCTCCTTTGAATATACACACTGCCCTAAAAGACTGAGCTCAATTAAACTAAATCAGCTGAAGTTTTCTCACTGTAAGATTGTTATTATAATTCGACAACATGTAACTTTCCCACTTTCTCCACTCAGAATTTCCAAAGCCTGAGAAGTGCGGAGCCACACCGCAGTCACTCGGCACCCGGTCAGCCGAGTCCCGTGAAAACGGTTCTGTTTGCCTTTAATACTATCCAGACTATTAGCGCAGCAGCCGCACACCGCTTTGTTCCCCCTGCCAAAGCAAGTTACATGGCTCGCCTCGAAGTCAGTGTTTTCACAGCTAGACATACATTACTGTGTGACATCAAGCCGCGGGGCTTATAGATCTGCTGGATTGTATGACAGGAGCCTTTATGGCTCTTGCAGCAATGTATGACAGCAGTCTGCCTGCCTCAACACTTGGCAGGATAACTGTAGTATACCACAGTGTAGAACAGACTCGTGCAGCCATACGAGCGGCCTGCGGCAGCAAGTGTTTCCATAGCTACACGGGCCGAGGGGATTGTTTACTGTACGAGAATGAGAGATTAAGAAAATGAGTGATTCTCTACGTTTATGCTGAGCGATCATTTCTGCACCCATGTTGTGTACATGTGTGTAAATGTGTGTAAATGTGTGTGTGTCTCTCCTCGATGGAGCAGCTCTTAACAGCACCGTGAGGAGAATTACCCACTGCACGGACTTTTAATAGCACTCCCTCGTCCCCATCTACTTCTTCCATACACACAAATACATATGCACTTGCTGCCACACACACACAAACTGCATTAGACATAAAACTGAGCATTAACAGCCACAACACCTGCTCCATATCACCATCACACAGACATAAACCATCGGTGGCTAAAGGCAACATCTAGCTGACATTATCATAATATCAGAGCCAGATGTCGAGCTCTTAATTAGCCAGTGGCGAAACCATTTTAGGTCTAAGACTAAGCATAAAGGCAACCACCAATAATGACAATCAGCTACAATCATAAACCGTATCTAAGAAGTGGACGTAGTCACCGTGACGTCACCCGTTGGTTTGTGCACTGCTGTTTTGAAGCCTCCAGTTTAGCATTTTGGCGGTCGCCATCTTGGTTTTTTGCAACCAGAAGTGACACGAGAGGGCGGAGCTAAGTACAACCGAACTCTGAATAAGACATTTTCAGGCGACCCAAAATGTTACAATTAACTTCCATGAAGTGAAAACACACTAAAAGGGTTAAAGTTGTAAAAAGAAAACACGGACAACTCCCAGACCGGACAACGCCGTGGTAGCGACCTGTCAATCACCGGGTAGCCCCGCCCTAAAGCATCCCCTGCTTTATGGTCTATCTGACTCTAAATGGGACCATAATTTACTAAATGAACATCATGCTGTATTGAAGAAGACTTGAAACTAGTGATTGAGAACATAAACTCATGTTTACAATGTTTACTGAGGTAATAAATCAAGAAGAAGTAGACTCATTTTCTCAGAGACTTCTATAGAACCAGAGGAGTCGCCCCCTGCTGGCTGGTAGAGAGGATGCAGGTTTAAGGCTCTGCTGGCTTGGCTTCACTTTTCAGACCCCGGAGTTGCCCACTGGCTGAAATACTGTAATTCACAGCTCTTCTGTCAAGAAATTCACATTGTTCTGCAGAGATATTACAGAAATACATACTGTACTGTATATGATATTGCTGTAACTAATGACATTGCTGTCTCCTAGTTGCAATTGCACAAAAACTAAATAGGCTACAGCGACAAAACAGTGAAAATACAGTAATCACTGTAAAAATATCGGTGTCAGTGGTGAAATATAAGAGTATCCTGCAGGATATAACCTTCCTCTTCCCTCCCATCGGTACTCGGCCTGTAGCTAAGCTCAGCCTCAGCCATTACTCCTACTGTAGCCTTCCTGCTCCATTAAACTCAACAAGCTTAACTCAATGGCCTTCATTCCTCACAGCGACGGCTTCCGCTTCACACCCTGGTGGCTTTTAACAGGAGAGGGGCAATTTGAGTGGGGGGGCAGCATCTCCCTTGTTAACACAAAATATGTCATGCATTGCCCTTGTTAACTTTAAAAGAAAAATCTGTGAAAAACAATATTTTACCTTCTCTGCTGTCCTTGTTGCTGAATATAAAGATATTGCTCACTGGGGGCCGAGGCGAGGACCGAACAACTGCAGTAAAAAGCAGCCGTTAAGTTATACTGTCCTCGTGCTGCTGCGGCGTTTAATCGCCGAGCTTTAATATGCAACCAGGAAACGACATCCCACTTACAGGCCGGCATCATGCAGGACTCCATACTGAGTCAGCGATTATTGATCACGGGAGGAAGTGTTTTGGAAAATAATCCGTTTTATTACAGTTCCCCTGAGTCTGTTAAAAGGCCCGATCCAAGGTGAATATTTGACAAACAGGAAGCTCTGTCAGAGAGCCTGCAGAAGGAAAAACTTCAAATCAAGTGACTGCAGCCTTGATTCAAAAAGTGACAACCATTTTGATCATTAAGAACAATAATAATAATGAAAAGTAAAGACATTTTTTTTGACAAGAATGGAAAAAAATAAAGCTCCATTTGTAGTAATCAGTGGCAGCTAAAAAACAGATAGAGCAGGTATAATAAAGAGTCTTTAGCTGTGCCTCTCTCAAGTAATAATGTGAGGTGAAATTTGGAGAATGTGTATCTGGGACACATTATAAATATTTCATGGCATATTATGAATAGGTTCTTTGTTTAATTAGACTTGGAGAGTTTTCCCCTTCAGCCACTTCTGTCACGTTAGCATGAAAAAATACGATCCTTTCCACTTTAATTATAAAAGGTCTTCAGGCCAATATGCTACGTTATAATTCACCTATCAGCTTTTATATAAGTATTAACTATAAAACGTGTCAGGGGTAGGCACACTTGATTTACATTTTTACTAATTTTTTTGTTTTTACTTTTGATAAACATATTTGAAAGAGCGTTTTAGATGACATTTAGATTTCTATTAAAGCAGTATCAGCAAAACTACCTTTATACTTAACATCCCGACTATGTGTATTTGAAGTGTTTTGAAAAATAATATTAGGACAACATTTACCTCAATTAAATGTAGTTTAATTAGTGCATCAATCTTTTCTTATTCTATGTATACGTATATACACTCTATACCAGCGGTTCCCAACCTATTTTCTTTGAAGCCCCCCCTATTTGTATCTAAGAAAAGCTGAGCTCCCCGAATGACAAATCCCCGAACACAATCCTCAATTTGAATAAAGGGATTCAGTGTGTTAAATTAGTTAATTTTTTTTTTTATTAAATGAACTTTCTTTAATGCTTATAACTCGTCAGTTTCGTCAACATAAATAAAATGATGACGTCTTGACGGATTCGCCAAGCGAATGCAGATCTTTCTTTTGTAACAACTTATTAATTAACTATAATAGTGTTAGAGCCAAAATAGATTTTTTTGTATTTGTGGTTAAATAAATGTAATTTATGGTGCAGTTTAATACAGGTGCTGCATTCCCTTGTGTGCTAAGCAGGAGAGCAATCGCAGTGAAAATGTTGATTTGAAAGGCTAAACGCCGACAAATAAAGATTGAAGCAGAATATTTAGTTAGATTTTGCTACTAAGTAGCAAAAATATATACATTTTAGAATAGTTTTATATACAGACTTTTGTATAAATTATCCAGTAAGTGTGTTATTATGATTTTAGTTACATGAGCAAATCTAATTTTGACAACGTCAGAGCAGACAAAACCTGGCGCCCCCCCTGTGATCCCCTAAGGGGATCACAGGGGGGGCGCCAGGATTTGTCTGCCAGGTATTATATTATGTTTATGTTTATTTTAAGCCTTAACTACAGTAAAAGTTTAGGAGCAGTTCATGTTCTTTCTGTTTGTGCAGCACTGTAAATCAGCTGAAAATGCTGTACTGCGTCTGCCATAATTAATTGCAAAATAACCTGACTCCACGCCTTCTGCAGCGCTCTGCATTGGAACCTTCCCGACCTGGCTGCAATTATCTCAGGAAGCTCTTTCACTCTGATGCTGTTGTGAAATGGAGCTCATGAAACTCTGCGACAGTCATTCTGTTTCTCGGTTTCTTTCCGTCTTTGTCGTGTCTCTCATTGTGAAAGCCTGTAGAGCTGCAGTGTAACAGCAGGGAGGAAACACTGGACACAGCTCTAATGCCTTTCATCTTCACACACTAAGAACAGCTTCCTGTTTTCCAATGGACACACTAATTAGCATGGATACAAAAATGCACTTCGCTCAGACAAAGATGCCAACAGATGCATAGTAGCACACGAGCACACAAACGTGTGTATGCATGTATGCACGTGTGTACGAATGCACACACATACACAATTACAGTGAAAATACAGTGAAACGGCAGCCCTAATTCATTTTCCACACGCCAGGTCTTTTGTGCACTTTACACCGCACCAGCAGAGGGGGGAGGAAAAGGGGGAGGAAGGGGGGAGGAAGACGGGGAGGGGGAGGCGGAGGAAGAGGCGGAGGGTGCCCACACTTCCAGCATAGTTTTTACGTAATATTTTTTTTCTTTGAAGTGCCGTGGCTAAATGAGTTTTCAAATCTCCGTAGGTTCCAATACCACAGAGAAATACGACCACAGTTGATAGGCACCACTTACATTCAATTATCTTTGTTCCACACACAGAGCATTAAGACACACATATACACACATGCATACATGCACAGACACATGAGTTATTCCTGTGCAGAGGAAAATTGTGACTCTCATTACCAGCCCATTCTGAACACTGAGGCGCTGCTTCGGAGCCTTCTATCTGAAATTGTGTAGATACAGTGCTCCGCTGCACTTCACATACATCAAGTAAAAAGATACGTTGAAATCCCGTGGGGGAGTAGAAGCAATGATGGAAGTGAAATGCCTCATTTAGCAACAGCTATGGCTTTTTGTTTTGTCAGGCATCTGATGAATTCAGAAGTTACGTTATGTTCACACACTTACATTGCCTTAGTGCGAGATGCTTTGTGCACAATGTTGTACGTTTCTCATTTTACTACTGGTAAAAGTGCATTAAATTAAATTGAATTAAATGACTACTCTCAGTAAAACAAATGGATAATTGTTTTGTGATTTTATTTGGTCCATGTTGGTGATTATTGGGCTTGATATGGTGCTAAATCAAGTTTCTAAACTATGCATCTGAGAGCTATAAAGCTCAGCCAGTCAGTGTACTTCCTACTTGATTACAGATGAAATAAAATGTACCTCTGGTACATAAAATACCTTAAATAAACAGGATTGTATAGCCACCCTATCTCCGCAGCGCTGTATCAGTGCTAAGAAAGGTCTGGCTCCTTGCATTATCATTCTGATATAGGGGGAAAAAACGCTCTGGCTTGTTTGTATTTCTTTGAACCAATCACAATCATCTTAGGCGGCGCTAAGCACGGGATACAGTGATGGTGTCGTTGTAAAATACATAGCACAGATAGCGGAAGGGGAGGAGAATGCCAGCTGAATAGACGGCCAATGGCAGGCTTATACCCACAGTCTACATCCTGTTAGACTACTCTAATGCTAATTAGTGTATCACCCCTTTAATTCTCATCAAAAGTTCTGATACCACATACAAACATATACATTTTGACCTTCAAGAAGTGCAGGAATTGGACCAGTGGGTAACCTCCGGGTCTGAGAAGTGAAGCCAATGCTGAAGAGCCTTAAACCTGCATCCTGTCTCCCAGCCAGCAGGGGGCGACTCCTCTGATTGTATAGAAGTCTATGAGAAAATGAGCTTCTACTTCTCACTTGATTTATTACCTCAGTAAACATTGTAAACATGAGTTTATGGTCTCAATCACTAGTTTCAAGTCTTCTTCAATACAGCATGATGTTCATTTAGTAAATCATGGTTCCATTTAGAGTCAGATAGACCATAAAGCAGGGGATGCTTTAGGGCGGGGCTACCTGGTGATTGACAGGTCGCTACCACGGCGTTGTCCGGTCTGGGAGTTGTCCGTGTTTTCTTCTTACAACTTTAACCCTTTCACGGTGTGTTTTCACTTCATGAAAGTTAATTGTAACATTTTGGTCTCCTAAAAATGTCTTATTCAGCGTTCAGTTGTACTTAGCTCCGCCCTCTCGTGTCATTTCTGGTTGCAAATAACCAAGACGGCAACGGACAAAAACCAATATGGCACGGTGACTACGTCCACCTCATATATACAGTCTATGATTTGGACTCTAAATGTCATGCCATTTGGACTTGGAGTGTGAAAATTCCACCAATAATATTTGAGAGTTGCATGAGCTCATTTTTTGCTATATTACAAATCTCACTGGTGTTTGACTGATATGAGTCAATAATAGCAAAACTACAATTTAAAGTTGAACTTTTCCTTTAAGCTTTAACATTACCACCACTTAACTCCATACACAGTGTGAAGATGCATTATCCGATTCCATCCATAACCCCTCAACCCCCTCCCCGTTACTCATCTACAAGATGATCATCACCAACTGGACGTCTCCCACCACAGATGTTAAATTGAATTTAGTCACAGCATCTCTAGAAGTTTCAGCCGCTTTCATCAACACCACCTCATCACCGCTCCCACATTCACGTGGCTCTTGGCACAGACTGGGAACTCGAGTGTAGCTCTTGGATTCTGGACAGTGCTTCATCACATCTGTGCTGCTCCGCCTCCCGCGGCGGCTCGGTGGGGGAACACGTCTATAAATCTAACCGTCACATAGCCGGGAAATTAAGTTGGCAGAAAGATGGACGAGAGAGGAGT
>CAKAOJ020000340.1:1725000-1742500 GCA_916701645.2 Sebastolobus alascanus | reverse complement strand
GGGAACAGCCTCATAGCATCAAATGACCCCCATCCCCAAACCCCCCCAAACCCCCCCCGACCCCCCCCCAGACTCACTTCCCAGCCGGGAAGCCGACTCCACTCTCACGTTTTCCAGCTCAGTCCAAATTCTTTTGTATTACAACTTATCTGTAATCCATCTCTCTATTCAGTCCGGCCTCAGCTAAAGCATCAGCCTCCCACTGTGGTCCTGAAAAGAGATAAAATTTAACATAACTCTACTTCCACAAACCTCAGTTCACAGATCCTGCACCGGCTCCGGAGTCAAGCTTCACCACAGTCTCCACATCACAGACACGCAAGTCTTTCTCCTCAGCCATGTTACCCACCCTAATTCATACTCTCCCTTACACCAAAACCCACACTATAAAAATATTGATTTAGCATTAAAGTAATTTATTGTTTGGGGTATTTTAAGTGATTACATAAAAGTCCATTCAGTGTTGCTACCTGGGCCATGAAATATCCAATCCAGCTACAAGACTGTAGTTTCTACAACAGCCTTTATCCCGGTCTTAACCCCAGTTTCCCAAAACTCACCACACCCTCCCCACATCCCCCCCTCCTCCCCCCCCCATCCCCACATCCTTACCCCTACCTCCCCCCCCCAATCCCCTCGGTCCTGCACTCCACCGATCCCCAACTTT
Source organism: Sebastolobus alascanus (assembly GCA_916701645.2). NCBI lineage: Eukaryota > Metazoa > Chordata > Actinopteri > Perciformes > Sebastidae > Sebastolobus > Sebastolobus alascanus. The sequence goes on along the minus strand of CAKAOJ020000340.1, from coordinate 1,741,833 downwards.
AACTCCAGTCCTCTAGCGTCCTCATTTCCCCCGACCCCCCCAACCCCCCCCCCCTCCTTACCCCTACCTCACCCACCTCTTGTTCCCAGCTCACACCCCCCCCCGGCCCCAGCCAACTTCTCCGTCACCCCACCCAGAGCTCACATCCAGGATTCTTAATCCCAGTCTATCTGTAGTCATTAATTCCCAGCCAAGACCACAGATGTTTCAGTAGGCCGTTCTCACTCTCTCACAGTTTGAGTGAAGAAGGCCAGAGTTTTGACAGAGTAGCTCCTTTAAAAGGCCGACAGAGGCTGCCAGAGAAAACTACATTTGAAACATTGCTTTTAAGATTAGCTCAAAATGTCTACATATAATAAACTGTATAAATAAATACGTCAGACTGATGTATAAGGTGCTGAAATATGAGTATTGTATAGTTGCTATTGAGCACTTTATAGGATCCAACTACACATTTAGCAGCCAAAAAGACAAGCAGCTAGCATTGAGTAGTCAGCAAAGAGCACAGGAAGTGAGACTACCAGCCAGGAAAAGAACGACATCATCCGATGGCCGACCAGCGATCCAGCTGCAGGAGAAGGCCAGCCACTCATTAAAACAACAGGTTCCCCTCTTCACTTTTCCATGGAACCTGTCGCTGCATTCCTTTCTCTGTGAGGTGGCTCTTGACTCATGGAGAGGTCGGGTCATAGGAAGTTAGTCATAGTAACACCAGCAGACCGAGGCCTTCAGTTTGCCTCCAAACCGTAGCTCAGTCTCCACACAGCTGTCGGCCTCTTACTTCTCTTAATCCCCCACAAAAGAGATTTAACTGCAGGCTCCTTAGAGGGAATGCAGTTTTATTTGAGAGCGTACTATACTTGAAAAGCGACTAGGAGAGAGAGAGAGAGAGAGAGAGAGAGAGAGAGAGCTATCACTCTCACCTACGATCAGATTAGCAGCTGGGAATGGCAGATTCAAAGGATTCACAAAACATTTAAGATCTATAGAGAGGGCAAACATACCAAACATTTTTGGCATTAAAGAAAGACTGACTTTGTTTTTCAAAACCTACCCTATTCTAGAGCTGCAACAATTAATCAATTAGCTGTGAACTATTAAATTAATCGTCAACTATTTTGATAATCAATTCATCTGTAAAAGTATTTTTTAAAGAAAAAAAGTCTAAATTCTCTGATTCCAGCTTCTTAAACGTGAATATTTTCTGGTTTCTTTCCTCCTCTATGACCGTAAACTGAATATCTTTGACTTGTAGACAAATCAAGACATTTGAGGACGTCATCTTGGGCTTTATGGGAAACACTGATCGACATTTTTCACCATTTTCTGACATTTTATAGACCAAACAACTAATCGAAAAAATAATTGACAGATTAATCAACAATGAAAATAATGGTTAGTTGCGGCCTTACTTAGAACAGTTTGTATTTCACTGGCAGCGGACCTCTGCTGCTTTGAGAAGTTTAACTTGTACATTTTGTTTTGATAGATTATCAATCTACAGGCCAAGATTAAATAATGATAATAATAAATGGGCTGAACTCCCAAAATGTTTCTAGGTGCTAATTAATACACCGCAAAGTGTCGGAGTGCAAGTCTGACAAGAGCTGACAATGGTCCAAATAACACCGCTGTGAATCACTAATTATTCATACAGTTTGTCTTTACACAAAGAATTGTCTACAGAGAGGTGGTCATGTGTATAAAGCAGAAAGATTCTGTTCTAATTAGCATCAACACAACAGAAATACTGCAAGTACAAAAAATAACATGTAAGCTGAACGATTCTTAATCTGAAGTATTTATCGTTTGCTTTTTTGACAGTATATTGCGCATGTCAGTAGTCTTCTTTCTAGCACAGCTTGCTTAACAGCACAGGGAGAAAATTGATTTAGTGTTTCACCAAATAACACTCAGCTCAGAGCTTGAGCTCTGTATCTAACTGGTTGGTAAATAAACCATGGATGTTGTCTAAGTCCATTTATCAGACCGAGTGAAACAACCACACAACACAATTCAGACCTTTGCTCCAATCAGAAGAGAGCGAGTCTCCACGTAATGCTGTCAAAAAACAAAATACTAAAGCGGGATCAGAAGCAAAAGAATACTTCTGCATTAGGTTTGAAATAAAGCTGAAGACTTTTATAAACAACTTGCTTCTTTTAAATGAGAGCTGACGGCGAAGACGAGGGAAAGAGTAAGAGGCGAAGGGAAAGACGGAGAGACCCGCTGAGAAGAAAGAGATATGGAGCGAATGCGAATGTGAGAGGGAGGAGAAGTGAGGAGAAATGAAATCAATAATGAACGGCTCCATAACAGGAACTTAATCAGAACAGCAGGTCCCTATATTGCTCCTGACTAGCGCACGCATCACCGCCGTCGATTCAATTTACTCCCCAAACCCTGAAAAAATAAATAAAACATGGAAAATAAATTGAGACGCTCATTCAAATTCATTAGAACTCGTCCCTGTGTGCCTACAGTACATAATATTCCCTTGAAGAAGATGAAGAAGAGGAAGAAGAAGAAGTAAAATGGAAAAAAAAAAAAAATGAAAATATGCCAACAACCCAGTATTGGTTTCTGGGAGAGAATGAAGGCGAGTAATAACAGCATCCTCAAACACCGTTGTCTTCTCCCTCCATGCACCCACGCACACACAGACATTATTCTATATGAATACTGTATTCATAGACTATAATGAATATGTATGCACCCACTCTGTAATATGTGAGAATAAGTACACATATTTGCAGACAATCATCTATGCTTACTGTACTTTTACACCTACATGTATATGAAAGGGCCTTTCCACGCTCGCACTCCGCAGCCTTCCACTTCTATGACTAAGCCACTCAGAACAAAATTCATCAGACTCATAAGAAACAGCGACAACAATAGAGGGGAAAAAAATCAAATCAGTGAAAGGCAATGTTGCGTAAAAGCACAAGCTGGGCCGGTGATGACGTGGAGAGCGAGACCGTGGGTGGGTGGTCGCCCAGGCACGGGCGTTCTGTTCTGATGGCGGCGCCGGAGTGATGTTTTAATAGTTGGATCTGCTCCCTCAACCAATACGTTTCTTCCCCAACACATACAGCACTCCTTTCTCACCTCTTTTCTCACTCCGTCTTTCAAAAACATCTTTCTATCTCCCATCTCTCACACTAATCCCATAACTCACTCTCACCCTTTTTTTTTTCTTCTTCTCCTCTCCATCACTCCTTCGCCCCCGTTCTTCCAGACAGCTTCATAACGGCTGGCACCTTCTCAACACTGCCTCTAATTGAAAGATGAACGAGTTTATTTGGGCTTAATCCATCACTCTGTCACCTGAGGAGGGGAAGAAAGACCTAGGTGGAGGAGGGGAGGAGGAGAGAGGAGAGGAGGAGAGGAGAGGAGAGGAGAGGAGAGGAGAGGAGAGGAGAGGAGAGGAGAGGAGAGGAGAGGAGAGGAGAGGAGAGGAGAGGAGGGGAGAGGAGAGGAGAGGAGAGGAGAGGAGAGGAGAGGAGGAGAGGAGAGGAGAGGAGAGAGAGGAGAGGAGAGAGAGGAGAGGAGGAGAGGAGAGGAGAGGAGGAGAGGAGAGGAGGAGAGGAGAGAGAGAGAGGAGAGGAGAGGAGAGGAGAGGAGAGGAGAGGAGAGGAGAGGAGAGGAGAGGAGAGGAGAGGAGGGGAGAGGAGAGGAGAGGAGAGGAGAGGAGAGGAGAGGAGAGGAGAGGAGAGGAGGAGAGGAGAGGAGAGGAGAGGAGGAGGAGAGGAGGAGAGGAGAAAGGGAAGAATAAGATGGGAGAGAGGCCGAAGGGCAGATAAGAGGTGAGAGAAACAAGAGAAAGGCTCTCCTGAGAAACGGGGTGTTAGATGCGTCATGATCAACACTATCAGATAACTTATACATGCTACACCCACCAACACACTCAACACCTTGGGAAAGACAATCTCATTAACTGTTAATTATGCAGATTTTTAATACTGTGAACATCATAAACAAAATGTAAAAAAAGGAACAAGTCAACCGCAAACAATATCTGCTTCTACACAAATCAGTAAGTAGACAGCAAGTACACCGGGCCAGTGTCACAAGCCAAACTGTGTTCTTGTGTTTAATACGAGTCGCACCAATGGGAATATAACTCTGAACCTTGACAGTAGCAGAGGCATTCCTCCACTACTTAGTTACACAAGATAACAAATTGTTCCTTCATGCAGAGGCAGCCACAGAATCTGCCTACTGTGCATACTTTGCTGCATCACTACGATAAAAGCCAGTGCAGGTATTCTTTTAGAAATGCTGTAAGTCAGTGCTGAGCATATTGCAGCACGGAGCTCGTGTCTCAGCTGACTGCTGGGTTTCCCTCGCACGCCTTGCACATATTCTTCCCCTATGGCATTTGAAGGGGAAATAACATTTTAATTACTTAACAGATCATTTCCAAGAAGAAAGGTAAGAGTATAGCAAGTAGGCTGCTTACAGGAGAGGTTGAAAACCACTCGTGATGTAAAGATCATCCACTTCTCGTCGTTCCAAAGAGGTTTCAAAGAATATCCTGCTGCCAGCTGTCACAACAGATGAAGATTTCATCCCGGCAGGCAGCAGTGTACTATATAAGCTGCGAAGGTGCAGCAACATGTTGTTAAAGCATTGTGGGCATCCCTACGTACGACTATCCCTAAGGGTGCCTCTATGGTATGTTTTACTCTCTGGCCTCTTGAGAAATGGTCATCATCAAAGGGCACAGTCGAGCTTGGGTGATTTTGTAACCGCCGGTCTGAACTAATCTTTTTCATTCTCCATCTTCGCCACAGAGACAGGTATTACATTGCCTCATTGCAAGTTTAAGGAGACTGACATGGCATGTGGTGTTTTTTGTTTTTTTTCCTCCAGGCATACCTCATAAACAACATCCTTCATTTGTCATGTGACCATAAATGGTCCGTGAGACCTGGTGAGGAATTTGGAGCAGAAAACGGGGGGCCGGTACGAACACTTTATCTCTTGGTGAAAATTGTCTCAGCAACAGTCTCTGTTTCCTGTGCCTGGAGCAAATTCTCCGATGCTATTTGAGTTTTGCTCGCATGTCCAGGATGTACTGAATTTCATTTGTATTGGTGCTTGGACAGCACTCCGAGCTCTCTTTGAGTAGATCGAATACACCCCTAGGTTTATGTCTATACAGCAAGTCAGAAGGAGGCTGTGGAGGCTGTGGAGAACTGGAGGACTTCCTGCACACCAAACAACAGATGACCCTATCCTTAACCCAGTTCTAACTATCAGAAAGAAAATTGTCAGTATGCTTCGGACAAAGTACTTGTCACGTTACGTGTGTTCTTTTTTAATCAAATCAAATAAATTGAGTGTGTGTGTTGAAATACGAACCAATGATTGCAGAGTTGCGTTATTTGTGGGTAACAAACATATTATGAGTGGTTTGCTGGCTGTGTCTGTATCATGATGATGAGTCAGGTGACCGTGGGAATATTGATAGTGGTAAGGGTTTGAAAGTTTGACTGACATTACCTTAGAGGTTACGCTAGCTGCTAACTAACAATCATGGATAAAAAACAGTGGAGCAGCAAAGCGAAAGGCTAAAAAAGAAAAGGATAGCAGAGACTCCTACTTAGATACTGTACTTCAGAAAAAAAGTCAAAAGTCGACTCGTAAGCAAAGAACCCGGCGAGGATGATGCTAACATCGATAGCGAAGAGGAAGACCGTAATCCAGCAGCAGCTACTAGTTCAGCTCTCCCAACTCAACCTGAACCAGATGCTGGATCCAAGAGATCCTGAGCATCAGCATGACTGAGGCAGAACCACAGCACTGCCACAAACCCATTCCCACTCGAGCCCTACACCCAGGGCTGGAAACTAGCACCAGCCACCAGCCAAATGCTGGTAAAATATGCAAGTGGCTGCTAGATTTGCTTCCCTCACCAGCCAAAAAAAAACAATGGTTATCTATTGAGTGGCTGGTAGATTTTGGAGTCCACCAGCCACATTCAGGTAGACAAAAAAGTTAATTTCTTACACTGCCTACACGAACACAGAGGCCCAGCCCGACACCAATGTGCCTTAATTTCCTTCGGGATCAATAAAGTATCTATCTATCTATCTATCTATCTATCTATCCATCTATCTATCTATCTATCTATCTATCTATCTCCCAAAGAGGATGGCAGAGACCCGGTGCTGGATACGGGACGACCCACGACTGGGTCAGTTAGCAGCACCATAATTTATCTACTAGGCCTACTTTTAACCGATCTACTACAACCATACTTTTTAGATAACTACTTCAACCATTTATCCATTACAGTAAATTTAGCGCACAATTTCAACAGTTTCATTCATACTTTCTGTTTATATCTTAAGCCTTAAATGCTGAGTAAATCCATAGAAGAGAAGAATACTGGTTGTCCATTTTAAAAGGAAAAGCCATGTGTTTATATTTTAAACACCACTTAGATATAGGTTCATCTCAAATATAATGCTGTACTCTGAATACAAAATAGGCTATATTCAATGACTAGAAAATGGTAATTCGATGATTAATTAGGTTACAGTATGAGCTATTTGGTCCTTGCAAATAAATATTATAATATTAGCAAATCCCATCATTCCTTTTTAAAAGAATATAGCACCACACACACCTCTCCAATGTCGAAATTATAAACAATTTCTGCAACTTCCCAAAACCGATAATGTGGCGATCACACCCACTTCAGGTATGCAGAGGTGAAAAAGTAAGCAGGATTTGAACCTCTCTCTCCAGCTCTCTTTTTCTTGGATTCTTCACACAAATACAGTCACTTTTCCTTTGTTCAATGAGTAAAACACTGAGTGCCTTTGATGAAACATTGCCTGATTTAATGCGTCATTATCCCTCTACTTCAACAATTATCCATGACGGACGGCTTTTCATCCCACCTTCGAGTGTGGCCATTCGGAACAACTATAAATACTTTTACATAGTACAAACTAGTTTGTTTCAACCATAGCCCCGCCTTCATACCTCACATAAGTACGACGGCACCAGCTGACCAGTATCGATCCCATAACAAAGACACACTGTCATATCAAGACGACAAGCAGCTCTGCTCCCATTTCACCTCCCACAATCCTAAATGAGACAACAAAAGCTAAGCAGCTGATCACAGGACAGAGGATGCAAAAGGTCAAGATAATGGCAGTCTGGTCAGGCATTGAACTGGAGCATCAGCACCAGGATCAGGGTGCAGACCTTCAGTACTTTCAGGGTTCTGGGTGTCCACCTGCTGAACATATGGATCTCCTCTTGTGCTGTGGCTGCAACAAGCCTGGTGGCAATGGGCCCAGTCAACTGACTTTCTAGAGGCAAACACAGAGCTTCTCCAGCACAAAAGGCTGGAAATCTGCAGCTACAATCACCATCTGCCTGTGTCAAAGAGGGAAAGGGAAGCCAGCATCCTTACAGGGGGTCTCCTGAAACCAGCAGCCATCCAGGACTGGATGCTTCAGTCCACGAGGACGCCAGGAAACTGTGAAGCTTTGCTTCTCTGGTGACACAGAAATGAGTCAAAGCACCTATTCTCTCCTCTGCTGTCTAAAGGCTGCAACCAAAACTTCAAGGACTTCTGAGAGTCTGAGGATCATCCTCCAGAGTCGCCCGCTTCAAGGTGGAGAGAATCAGAGGTTGGTGGAGATGACTTATTTAGGAGAGTGTATAGCTCTCAGCCAGAACTTGTGCCATTACATATATTAATTGACTTCAGCCGGGGGTTTCATCATTCTAGTCAGCCTAAGTGTTCTTCCAGTGTTTTGCTTAACAGCCGGGACAGACAGTGCACGTGAGCGGTGCATGACGGCTGCCTCGCTGAACTGATGCGTATCTCACGCGTGTGGCGTCCACACTGGCAGCGTTTCTGCTGCAGCGCTGCTGTCAGCCTTTTCTTTCTATATAGAGTTTGCCTTTCATAATGGCCATTTCATTTCATTATAAATGTAATTTATATTTATTTTAGACAGAAAAAGGTTCAGAAGCATGTGTTCATTTGTAAATAATATTAAAAATCCACAATTAAAACCTGGTACTTTATTCCTTCATGAAGCCTTGCATGTCACTGCATTTTCCATAACACTGTCCTGTTAATATTTCAGAATAAAAGGGCTTTTATTTTGAAACGGAAGCAGTTGTAAGTGTTGATTTAAAAATAAATCTTTACTTTTTATCATGTCTGTGACATATTCTACAGATACAGACATTGAAACTGTAGTAACGTTGCCGGTATGATGTCAATATACAGTCAAAAGATAATTTTCACTGTCTGTAGTAGCGTAGTGAACCGCACACAGCTCGCAGTAAAAAATAGGCGAGACCTCGAATCTCTAAGAGCAGCTGACACGTAGCAGCGCGCCGGAGCGGCTGCTCTAACCTGTTAACATGAGCGCTGAAATAAAAAACAACAGGTTCTGCAGCCGCCGCGCGCTGCTGACGTTCCCTGTGTGTCCTGGCCGTTGGGTTTCTTGACTTACTTTGGATTTATTTGTCACATGTATTGTTGTTTTATAATCAGTATTTGTAACACAGTAGACAGCCACAAAAAGGGCGCATGCAAATGCATCGCCCTAAAGAAGGCCATTTAATCAAAACACTAGCTTCTGTTTTTCGTATGCGGACTGTGAATAAATATGTAAATTATTATTAAACTTCTGCCTGAGCTTTGTTTATGTCAAGTTAGTAGTTCAAATTCTTTGGGGCATGCGTGCTCCTACCTTGTGCGTTTGTTTTGGCTGCAAGGTGTTTTTTGAATAATTAATTCATTTTTGTGAAAAAAGAATAAATAAAAAAATCAAACAAACTAACACAAATCCATATTCATGTAGCATTGAGCGAGCAGTCAGAAGTGGTTTATGTGAACTTTGCTGAACTCCCTCCTATTGTGTATTCAGCAGCTCAACGGAAGAGCATGTTGGAAATCTCCTGTGTCTCCACTAAACGCTTTATCTCATCCCTCGCCTAGCAACCAGTTATAAAAACACACACACCCAAACAGCCATGCATAAACACACAAACTGAACGAGGCTGCACCTGCAGTCACTCTCTCACACACACGCAGACGCCAGCCGTGCTCTCATGCTGTCGGCAACACAAATACACTCACCCAGATGTGTAGGTGCAGGCACGTACATACACACACATGGGCATTCCCCCACACACCCCTTGTATTTAATTAAGCTCCCAGGCTTGGACTTTTATTGGATCAAATGTTGTTGAGTTAATTGAATTAGCCAAGTCAGTCAAGTGTAAGAGTGTCTGCTCCACCGGTAGAGTGTATAACAGTTTGAAAAGGATGGATGAACCCAGCTAATAGAGAGGAAGGTCGGCAGTACAGTCCTAGCAAAATCTAATTTGATGTGTTCGTGCAGGTGAAACTGAGTCGTTGTGCTCTAAACGCTGTATTTTCCAGCCTGAACTTGTTGAAATTTTCCCAAAGCCTCCTTCACTTCCCCTAATGCATTATCCATGAATCCTTTAGGCCACTTGTTCCTCGTTTAGACTGAAGACACAATGGGCACAGTGAGGCTGCTGTTTCTCATTTTCATTTACTATGAGGATCAGCAAATCTCTTGTGCCACTCTTGTCTTGTCCCCGACTTTCCTCCCATGCAAAGTAACGGTAGTTCCTAAAGCTAAATCAAAAGAAAGCTGCTGGCTGAATAAACTACATACCCCTTCGCAATTATGGATTACACCAAGCAATCTAAAGCAAATATGCATCTAGCAATTTCCACTAGTTCAATTTTACTGTTTGCTTTGCTAATATCTATTCACTGTGCTTGTTGTTACAGATGTGTTCCATTAAGATTCATGAGATTATTCCAACATTATGTTATAACTTATGAAGAACAATGTTTACAGCAAGGAACATTCACAATCCCCAAAACAATCTATCAAAAACAAATAGTATTAAAAAACAAACAAATTACTAGAGACTATCTTGCGATGGGATTACACCAGCCGCAACACCAAATCGGGCCAGGGGCGTAAAGTGTGGGGGGGGGGGGGGGGGGGCACTGCTCGGACCACGGCCATCTTCGAACTCTGCTTTATGTTGATCTCAACTACACACCTGTAGAGTTTCTAGACTGCATCTTACACGGTTGTGATGCTATCGTCGTGGTGACGAAATCTGATCAGAGACAGACAGAAATATAAACATAAAGAACTCAAAATTTATGTGCACATGCATTTTGAGTGTAGGTGCTATATTTGTAAACGTATGCATGCTTTGTTAACTGTAAAAACCTAAGGAAAAACAATAAGTTATGGGTGCCTTTTTTTTAAATAACAACATTTCCACATACGTAAACTCCTTTGTTTTGTTGACCGTGTGTCTGGTCCACTGGCCAGTTTTGCCAAGTTCCAGCCAAAAAGAGAAATGTGTTACAGCAAATGGGATAATGCACAGCATAACGATTTATTGGGTCCAAATACTGTTTGTCTAAAGCCCCCCATAAAAAAAAAACTGTGTTGTTCACACACCATAAATCCACTGGCCAACAGTCTGTGGCCATGTGCGAGAGGAAACGGGAAGAGACAGTGTGCGTGTGTGTGTGTGTGTGTGCGTGTGTGTGTGTGTGTGTGTGTGTGTGTGTGCGTGTGTGTGTGTGTGAGTGTAAAGGCACCAGGGGGACATTTGCGATGCCCATGGCAGCCACCGTGACGGAAACCCCACAGTTGGCTCGGTTGCATCGGCCCTAATTCTAGAATAAGTATCATAAAAATGACACTGCTGACACACTCATAATTTCATGTTATGCAGCGGACCGACTGGCGACGCAGAGCGTTGAACACGTGAGGGTCGGCTCGTCTGGAAAGTGTGGGTCAGGGATGGCCTCGCTCTGGCTCATTTGTGCTTACTCAACTGAGAACATGTATTTGTCACCAAAGGGAGCCAACGCCAAATCTGTATCACACGAGTCTCTAGGCTAGCGGAGTATACAGACACTAGTTAGGTCAGTGATAAACCTTCTGTCTCCTGTGTGAGATATTGTTTATTTTAGTGTCTTAATAAAAAATAAATACTAGTTTGAACATTGTGTTGTAATAACTGGGTCACAGTTGCCCTGCAATATCAATCACTCTTAATTAAATTGATTCTGAGACAGTACTCCAGCCAATTTAATAAAATGGCCACACTTCATCACACAATGAATACATTAATTACAGACCAATGTGAGCTATCCAATGCCTGTTCTATGTGAATGCACAGTGGATTACTCCGTATGGATCACTGTGCAGGAGGTAAATATACAGTGTTTAGTTACTAAAGAACCCAGTTCACTCTCCTGCAATGAGACACAGCTCTGGAAGTGTACAACACATCACATAAGGCTTTAAAAAACAGCACATTTAAAAGTTTTTAATACCCTGATAAATCTCTCTGACAAGCTTTAAATGGAGTTTCGCCCACATGTCAGCTGACATTTACACAGCTATGTAACTGCAGCAAAAATCATTTAATAAATGGAGGAGGGCGCATCCCAGCAGACTTGAATGCCTCCTCGGGATTCTACAGACCGAGTAGTGCTTCAGGACGAGCTTAGTCTGCAATTTATCTAGTCAGGACTTCAACTAATGCAGCCTCCAACTGTGGCAGTCCTTTCGTCTCACTTAAACCCGGCCTTCTATTGATGCCCGTTTTTGCAGTGGTATTTTTCTGTTGATCTGAAAGCATTTGGTATAGGTTGGAAATGCAATAGGTGCAGTGGTGGAAGTCAAAGCAACTCATAAATCAGTTTCTTAACCCTTACGCATCAGTAGGGACATTTGGACTTTTTAATTTTATGATCATTTTGACTGTGTTTATGCATATTGCATAAATTTTGGCAAGGGTAGGAGTTTTGTATTATTATTATTTTTGTTTAATTTTCGAAGTTCTACCTCAGCTCCTATAATAAGTCTATAATAAACTGTGTAGCTAAAATACAGACATTCAGACCCTTAAGGACAAAAATGTCCCCATTGAAACTCATTAACACCACAATTTATGATCCCATGGCCATGAAAGCATAACATTATGCATTCTATTATATCAGGCTTTAAATCTGCCATGGCTTCAAAATTGTAGATTTTACTATTTTCCACCAGATTGAGACATTTTCTCATGTTTGCCCTATGGGGCAAATACATGCTATTCCCCTGATTTTGATTTCCACTATAGGGGCATTGCTGCTGTATTATGGAGCACTGCAGTGTTTAATGCAATGCATCAAATTATATCTTGTTGCTAATCATTGACATATCCCAGACTGTGAAAAAGCATTTAGTATACAGAAGATAATTCTTTTTTTTTTCAATGCCACAATATTATGTAAACAAACTAACATCTAAAGGGTGAAAATTCAGGAAATGAAGTTACTTAAAATATCTAACCCAGTGAAAGTGAGAAATAATATTAATATATAATTTTATGGCAGTTTTTGACACATTTGTGTCCTCTAATGGACATCAGGGATGCACAAGGTTTAAATGTTGATGAGTGAATCACAGAGATGGCATAAAGCTTTAAGTATCACATGCTATAGTGCTCAATATAGATTACCATCCAATAGAGTCACACTATTTTGCATGGAATTGAAAACATGTTTGCTTCTCTATTACTTGCAGTATTACTTGTCATTTGATGTGATGTTTGTCTCGTGCCTAATTTATGATAATGGATTGATTCTATGATCCAATGCCGGATCAGTGATGATTGTGATAATCAGTAACACTCTGTGTTGCATCTGAAATCTTCTGTCTTACATACAGTCATATATTAGCACAAACAACTGTTTCACGTGAACAATTTTACCATTGTATTCCAAAACAATATCAAAACCAATATCCTACCTACCTAGTGACCATCACCCATCTGCCATATGTTCAGCTTTTGTCTCCATAGAAGATGAGTCTTGTGTTGCAACTATACATTCCAGCATTGTCACAATCGGCAACATCAAAGTAAAAACATTACACCAGCTTTGAAGCTCTGCTTCAGCTGAAGGGGACGACAGTTTTCTGGTGTGTGCTGCTCCTCTTTGTAATTAGGCTTGTCTAAATCTTGAAGGGTCTTCAGTTGATGTTTAAATGAAGGAAAGTCTGTAATTTCACTTAATTAGAGACAAAGCAAGAATTAAGAGGCTCATTTATCTCTCACTGTCTTATTTTCCTAAAATGACACACCACAGTCAACAACCAAGATTAAGCACCAACTCATCTTTATTATTTTTCCTTTGTCTTTAATGCTTTCTTAATCATGCCTGCTGGCATCATTGAGCACAGAGAACGCTTTGGTGTTCATTATACTTCATGGCGTGACACTATCTCTGACGCTTCTTTTTCTTTACTTTGTTTGTCCTCTCTTCAGGTTTTTAAACAGGAGCCTGATCACGTCTCTGATCTGGAGTCTGTGTTTTCATTAGCTGACCGGTGCTTACAGAATGTAATAATGGCCACAACAAACAAGGCCAAATTATCGCTGTAATTAAGTTCTTGAGCAGCAAAGGGAGGGAGTGGGAGAAGAGGCTGGTGGAGGATTTGGCCACAAATCCTGTCTGCTCTGCAGGAGATGAGCTGGTGTGTATGTGTGTTTGTATGAAGTCTGAGTAAGAATGAATAGTGCAGTCCAGTTTCTTCTTCTTCCTCCTCCTCAGTATTCTTCTGCTTTATTCTTTGCAGTTCTACCCCATTGTCTCTCTTCTCTCCTGCCTCCTTTATTACTTTCTGTTATTTTACTGTTCTCCTATCCGCTCTCCTTTCTTTCCTTTGTCCTCAAGCTCACATTTTTCCCCATATTATTGTTGCTTCATGCACTCTTTTACCTCCCTCCCATGTGTGTCATTTCCTCTCCTCTGTTACCATCCAACAACTCTGTCCAGATTCCAGTGAGGCACTGGGTTCCAAAATATGGTATTTACCAGGACAAACACAAAATCAATATCCACCCAACGCAAACACAGCACACAGGCAGTTCGGCAGATCTGCCAATGACGCTGGCTCGCTCGCTGCAACTGAGTTCAGTGCTTACAGAGCTGAAACGACCAAAGAATGGTATCTTTGATCACTTAGTGTCTGCAGACACCAAAGAAGTTTGCAAAAAAGTAAAGTGTGTAAAATTCTTGCGCAAACATTGCGGTTCAGGAAAGGTCCCGTGGGAGGTAAGAGTTGCCAAATATAAAAGGGATAGTTTGACATTTTGGGAAATATGCTTGTATGCTGATCCTGACCATAGACTGTATATAAAGATGGGCGACACAACAGCTCCCCAAAAGTGAAGCCAAAACATCTGCATCGCCCCCTGGTGGAAGCTGCAGTCATAAAGCTCACTCTCTCCATGTTAGCTGATGAGACACGGGACAAACTAAAAGGTCAAAGTACACGTCACATCATTTTTTGCCAAAGATAGTTTACGTCATATAAGGTTGTTCTTATCACACTGTTGTATGTCCAAGTGTTATTTTTTTTAATTAATTTGTCTTTAATTAGTTATTTGATGCTATAAAAAGGGGGCAAGACGTTATGATTGACAGCTGCTCTGATGTAACTTTAACTTTCCATAACCGTCACCAGTCTGAGTAATAGAACATGTGTCAATTTGATCATAAATGTAGTTATAGAGATATTATGATTAGTTGTTGTGTCTTCTGGCCAAACAGCTACCGTGGCGCTAACGTAGCAGCTAGGTGGCTAACGCTAACAAGCTGCGGCCGTGCTCGGCTCGTGATTGGCTCAGGCTGGTGTGTGGGCGGGACCTGAGCTGGAGGAGGAGAGTCGGAGGAGGTGGAGAAGCGCCATCCATCGATATACTCAGTCTATGATCCTGATCAAGATATAGTCCGTAACATGACCCCCCAAAAAACTGTGTTATTTTACACTTTAGGTTTTGTACGGATTAGAAAAAACAATATATAACACGTTAATTAATGAGCTTTAGAGGTACTGATAGGCAGATGTTGTTACTTTTGGACAGAACCAGGCTAGCGGTTTCCCCCTGTTTCCAGTCTTTATGCTAAGCTAAGCAGCAAGAGCGCTCAGCAGGAATGTGAATAAGGGTATATATAACATTACACTTGACCATTATAAGCCTAAATTTGAATGCTCACTCCAGCCTGCCTGGAAGTCACTTCTAAGATAACCACATTAATGGGTTTTCTGCGTTTCCACTTGGACCTACATGCTTAGATAATCCAAACCAACAGCCTGTTTGCTCTCATCAAACAGCACTCTCTTTCCTTTTTCTGTAAAATGTTATTCAAGCCCCCTCAGTACCCTCTCTATGCAACAGTCAATACTTCGTTGATACTGCAGCTCAAGCATTGTGTAGCCAGAACATCCGTGGGGGCCCGCAGCGAATAAAATGTGCCTGTTTAGTGTTTCTCCAGCTGGGCTGATCTGAAGCGACAGAAATTCAACCAACAGTGTCTCTCAGGAGACAAGAGGCTTCAGATGTCGGCAGCGCCACCATCGCTGCAGCTGTTAAAATTATCTGGATGAGAATGGCGCTAATCTACTACCCTTCATGGGGACTTCACGCCGAATTGGGGACATAAAAGGAAATAACACGCGTTCCTCTTCTGACAGAGGGGGGGATGATGGAAGAGGACGACACAGAGCGGGAGGTGAAAAGGGTAAAAACTGAGGGAGGCAGAGGAGGAGAGAGGACGAGCGTAATAGCGTGATCTCGCCTGCCGTTCCCAAAAAGCCAATCTGATTTCCCCAATCACCGTATTGTTAGTGTTCCACCTGACGACTGCTGGAAAATACAGCTATACAGACGCACATAAAGCTCTCAGCAGCAAGTACAAGATGCAGAAGTTTTCAAACACTCTCTCCTGGGAAACCAAGTCAACTACATCATTGTTTTTCATCATCAACTAAAACTGATTTTGCAGTCTCGTGTGCAGGCTGATGAAGCAGAATCTCCACCGTAACTAGGACACAAAGCTGAAGCCTGAACGCAATTCTGCTCCGTAACCTCGACAATCACAGGAGTGTGCTCACACACACACACACACACACACACACACACACACACACATCACACAGAGTGGATCATTTTTCATAATTACGCAGGAGGTGCATTATAAATCTTGTCATATTATTCACTGTGACTCTTTACATTCCTCGGGCTAAACAATGCGGTTGTGCAGCTGATTATAACGGCTCACTGTCACGGTTCATCGCTTTGTCAAGGTGCGGCATATTTCCTCACAAATAAAACTCCAACTGAAAACCGAGGAACGATTTGACAGCGAATCTAGCCACAAACATCAATAAATGCCAGGCATCACATATTTATGAATAATGTTTCATCTCACTAAACTCTGGAGCTATATGGTGTATTATTGCAAAATGTCATCTCGCTTTTCAATAGCTCATCAGACTGAATGGGGGAGTGTGTCATCATGTATGCTTTCAATGGCTTTCTCCCAGCAGACTGCAGATCTCCCTCTCTCTTTCTCCGTCTCTCTCTCTCAGGCTGGCTGACATTTAGACTGGAGTGAAGGCAGGGGGAAGAGGGGAAGTCAAAGAAAGGATTCTCCTCGAAAAGCCACAGAAAGAGTCTCCTCTACCCTCCAAAGGCGTGACCCGGTGAACCCCATCTCAAATAAAATGGTTGAAGCTGCTCTGCCATCCATATAGGAGGGCTATATGTAGGCAAGAAACACTGAAAATGACCTCTGTGGACTCAATTCCTTGTGTGTTTGGCGATTTATGCAAATGGTAAAAGCGATGTTGCTATCGCCATTATTAAAATGCTGATCAGACTATTTGTGAAATGTCTTTTTTTCCAATAATCTCAGGAAGAGGCAGGAAGCTT
>CAKAOJ020000340.1:1695000-1720000 GCA_916701645.2 Sebastolobus alascanus | reverse complement strand
GTCTGATCCAAACAGTGCTGTGCTTTGTTGTACTTTCTTGCTGTGAAGCGTGGAAGCCCGTGAACAAATTAAATTAAATTAAAGTTATTTTTGAAACCCATCTCCTCTGAAGCCAGTAGTGGAATAGCTGAACATAAACAAAGCACTGTGCCATATAAAGTGCAGTTGGCTCACTAATAAAAATAATGACCTTCATAAAAAAAATGAGTCCAAGCAAAAGGAGAGGATATGAACGCTGCTGATTTACAACAACAGAGTTCTACAAGCTGCTCTGCTCGGCTACTACCAGATTCCTCCTGTCACCTCCTTTAAAGAAAACAGCAAAGACTGTAGCTGCTTTGTGCTGCCGTCTTAATGGTAAGTCAGCTGCTGTTGGGACTCCAGAAACTATTGCCTAATTGGCTAGGAAGGTCATAAGCCACTAATTATTTGTGGTACACCTGTATATGGGAGCCAACTGCATTGAGAGTACATTTGAATTTGCTGCGAGGTGATTTTTAGGTGTTGCTGATATTTAAAACGGTGGTGAGTGAGGACACTTTCGAAAAAGTATAAGTAGTATAATGTCCTATAGATCTCTGATTACACATGGGTACGTAGACAGACATATACTGTATGTGAAACAGAACAGAAGAAGCACAACAAACTTTTACGCTGTGATGTTTATAATCAGTCTTCATCATCCCGAGTACTGTCTGTCTGACAGCTGATAGGAGAACAAAACTGGAATAGCTTTTGTAAGCAGTAAAAAGTGAACCTTTTACATCTGCATCAACAGACAAGATTCTAGTGTAGATAATTGTCTTTTTACGAAGCCTCTAGCCTCAGATATCTACAATACAATCCACAGCAATGTGATTTTACAACTGTCTAACCACACCACTTCTTTCCTTAGTTCTACAAATCCTCCAATGTATATCAGTAATAATCTATCTGCAAAGGCAAAGCGAAGGGTAAATGCACTAAAGGAAGTAAGGCTGTGTATTGGCAAGAATCTAGCAATCATGATACAGGGGTAACAATTCAATATATTGTGAAATATTGTGAAATTCGACTTTTTTAAATCAAATTGTATAAAGAACACACCAGAAATACACCATTTTTACAATAGGCAAAAATAACACATTTGTACTGCATGTAAAAAAAACTGCATGTGATTATCATAAAGTGTGCATGTCTGTAAAGGGGAGAATCATGGGAACCCATAGAACCCATTTACATTCACATATGTTGAGAGGTCAAGGGACCCTTTTGAAAGTGGCAACGCCAGTTTTTCCTCGCCAAAATTTAGCGTAACTTTGGAGCGTTATTTAGGCTCCTTCGAGACAAGACTGGACTCGGGACTGGACTCCTTATGTTTTCTATTTTAATATGAGGCCAGTATCTATACTCTAGCTTTAAAACTGAGCCCGCTACAACTTCTGAAAGACCGAATAGCTGCCGTCAGATTTTTAACAGGTTAAATTAAAAATCATTACAGTGTTTTTTTAATTGTAACATAATATCGCGATACTCATGTGTATCGATATTGTCTTACACCCCTAAAAAGAAATAACTGCACAGTGAGCAACTAGTGTTATATAGTATTTAGGAATAGCTCTTAAGTAAGGCATTTAGCTCACAATTGTTCTTCTTTACCCTTATATGCTAGTTCAGTGTTCCTGCAAGCTAGTAAAATCCATAGACTATTTATATCAGATATATATTACAAAGGATTTGTGTATCTGTAGAAAAACAAAGTCTTATTTGAGGGATTTTGCTGCATAAGCTTGAATTGCTGCAACAACCAAAATGGATATAATCAGGAAATCTACATCACTATAAACCTGCTATATATATATATAGATATATATATATATATATATATATATATATATATATATATATATATATATATATATATATATATATATATATATATATATATATATATATCTATATATAGATAGATATATATATATATGATAGCTGGTACTTCCCCCTTTGATTCTTTGAATACTGTGAAATACAGTCAAAATAAACAAATCTACAGTGCAAAGATGCACACAATAGTAACACAACAGTATGCACCAAAATATTTTCAATATTCAACACATAAGCACACCTAAAGTATCCACACACAAGCACCAAATTCACACAAGCATGGACACACACACCCACACACAGAGCAATCAGCGGTGCCAAGACAGACATCTCACTCCTGCTGACATCCCCCCCCACAAGACTGAAGACGTCTCTTCCTCGCTGTCACACTGTCAAACCGTCAAGAAGAGACAGAGGAAGACGGACAGGCAGGATGAGAGAGAATCAAGTGTGTTACACAGAGTGGGAGAGGAATGCAAAGACTTCTTCCTGAGATCAGAAATGACAGGCACAACAACAGTCTGTGATTTTCTCTGGGCAGTTAAGTCGTGCTTGCCGTTTAATGTTTTGATGCTTAACAGTGACGCGCTGAAACAACGGCTGGCTTCACAGCTCGAGCACGAGCTGCAGAGAGGGGAACAGTCCTGCTGATACCAAATCACCAACTCAGTATCTCAAAAAGACGGCAAGTAGAATGCATGACCAAACTGATCAAGACCAGGAAGTTATTGCCCTTGCATTGTATATAACCAATTAGAAATCACACATCTATCCCATTGTGGGACATGCCACACTACTTATTTTTGTTCCATTGTGGGAATAGTTTAAAGTGGCAGTAGGCAACAACAGGCAATTTTTTGGCATAATTTGGCAAAAACTCCATAATAACCTTTCAGCATATTGTAATTCAAGTGTTCTGAGAGAAAACTAGACTTCTGCTCCTCATCATGTCTCTGTTTTCAGGGTTTAGAGAAATCTAGCCCGTGACGGCAGATTTTGACCAATCACAGGTCATTTCAGAGAGAGAGAGAGCGTTCCTATTGGCTGTGCTCCGGTCATGTGACCAGAACTTGGCTTCCTTCAACAGATTTTACAATGGCAGCGGAGCCACAAACTTTCTCATTTTACAGCTAAACAGTAACTACAAGATGATTCTGAGAACATCTGAGGAGAGAAATAGTCATTACAGTAACAGAATATTGATTCATATTTGATCAGCGCTGCCTAGTTTGACCGTTTGGTCGGAGTTCAGAGTGATTGACAGCCGGCTCTCATAGACTGCAGCTGGGCAGCGGACCTTGTTTTCCTCCGGTAAGTGAAATCCTTCAGATGCCGTTAGGAGCACCGGAGGACACAGTAGGACACAGAGGAACAGGATTTAACTCAGGTTACCTGTTTCATGTTCTACTGTCACCATATAGCGGCCGTTTTCTAAAAATAACTTTTTTAAATCGTATTTGCGCCAATATCGCCTACTGCAGCTTTAAGGGGATTAACGAACAAAATTCACACTCAGAATTCAGACACTTACATAAAATGTCGGAGGGTAAATATAGTGCACTATATAGTTAGATATACAGTTTCCTTTCCTGCTTCCAACTCAATTTGCTGATTGACTTAAATCAATCGGATTTTGTAACAACCTCATTAGCCAATCATCTTGTTGCGGTTAAACTCTGTTCCTTTCTATACTGCTTTCAGCTGTCCTCGATGCAACCCTCCTCCGCCCCCCCACCCCTTATTCTCATCAGAACCAGCTGTCCAATGAGCTCATCACAAATCCCGCTCCAGATCACATCCATCTAGATCTTCAGCTAGGCTTAATGTTCTTAGATTCTTCACCACCAGCACGGTCTGGACTCCACTGCGGCAGATATTCCTGCACGGCTCATGGTGCGATTATCTGTAAAGATGATGTCACAATGGCGTACGGACGCCAGACCTCCTCACATATCTCTTCAACTTTTCCTGTTGAGCGAAGTCTCTCATGTTTGAAATGCTATGCCCCAGAATTCCCTCTATGATATAAAACCAGAAAGAAATTTGCAGAAAAAATGGTGCTACCGTACAACAATCATTTCTGCCACTTTCACAAAATTCTTTGATTGGATAGTTTAAAAGTGTTGCCAGTGAGGCCAGGATGTCAGTGAGATGCCCAGTACGAGGTTTGAGCTCCCCACCTGTTTTGTTTGGTAAATATTCACAGAGACACAAAACTCTGCACATCCTTGATTATAAAAGCCCACAGATATAGGTTACCAAGATAAAAGGGAAAGAAAAACAGCTATATGAGTGGACATATGAACTTATCAACCCCGACAATTGTTGATTTTGTTAAGTAAAAAAATAGGGAAACAAATAAACAAAGCAATGGAGAGCGAAATACATTACTTTGCACAGCTCAAACAGAACTATTAGCTCTTCTCCAGACTCCACAACACACACGACTGACCAAGGAAAATTCCAGTTAATTTATTGTATTGGTGAGTAGAGTGTTTTCTGTTCTCTGGTTCAGATGGTAAAGACTTTGGGATGTCACTGTCAGCTCTATTTTACTACTCTGTCTTTGAACAGGGGGGCGTAGAATTACAACTTCTAACAAAATGAACACAACCAAGATCAGAAAGTCAAAGATGATGTGTCGTTCGTGTAAATACAGTCTGACACTGCACGGAGAGCAGATCAAAAGATCCCCCGCTCAGGTAATTATTTTTGCACTGCCACAGTTAGCTCGGGGAACAAGACTGATATTTTAATCAGAGCACTATTTGTAGTTGACGCAGGAAACCATCCATTAATACATCATGTCTAGAATGTAAATTTCTGCACTTTTTATGTAACAAGAAATGTTTTAAACTAAAGGAGCTTTTGATGCGTTCCTCATAAAGGGAACTTGGAAACTAGGGGCATTAACATTACAGACCAAACCATATCTGTTATGCCATGTTGTTTAAAATCACTGTTGATCTTTCATCATCATGTCTGCCGTAAATAAAAAAAAATTATAAATGTATAAAACATATAGATGAAACAGACTTTTGTTAAACAAAACATCACCAAGCAAGATGAGAAGACGAGCTGAAGTATGTAATAGTAAGTCTAATATGTGTAAACACTAGGGCTGAAAAGTAAACGCAATAATAACTCGTTAACGCAAATTTGTTTAACGCCACTAATTTCTTTAACGCATCAACGCAACTTGCGATTTTTAGTTTATAGCGGGCTCAATTTTAAAGCTACAGTGACGATACTGGTATGATATGAAACTAGAATATCTAATGAATCCATTGGTACCAACCATGTCATACTAACATGGCGCCTAAGTAACGCTCCAAACTTATGCAAAATTTTGGTGAGGAAAACTGTCATTTTCAAAGGGGTCCCCTTGACCGCTGACCTCCAGATCAGTGAATGTAAATGGGTTCTATGGGATGTAAATGGGTTCTATGGGTACCCACGAGTCTCCCCTTTACAGACATGCCCACTTTATGATAATCACATGCAGTTTGGGGCAAGTCATAGTGAAGTCAGCACACTGACACACTGACAGCTGTTGTTGCCTGTTGGGCTGCAGTTTGCCATGTTATGATCTGAGCATATTGTTTTATGCTAAATGCAGAACCTGTGAGAGTTTCTGGATGATATTTTTCTTGACATTTTCTTTTTTTTTTTTTTTACATTTTTCAGACTTTTTGGGGACTTTTTTCTTTTTTTACATTTTCCGACATTTAAAAAAAAAAAAATTCGACATTATTCAAACTTTTTTTTTTTTTTCTACATTTTCTTTTTTTTTTTTTTACATTTTATGACATTTGTCAGACTTTTTTTCTGTTTTTACATTTTTCGGAATTTTGTTTAATTTTTTCTACATTTTACGGATATTTTTAAAGAAGTGTTTCAACATTATTCTATTTTTTTATTATTTTTGTTTTTACAATTTTCGGACATTTTTCAATTTTGTTTTCGACATTATTCAATTTTTTTTTTTTTTTTACAGTTTTTGACATTCTCGATCTATCTGTCATTGTTCTGTGTTTTAAATTGATTTACAATAATAAAAATATACATACATTTGCATAAAGCAGCATATTTGTATTAAATAAAGTATTAAATACTTGACAAATCACCCTTTAAGGTCCATTTCAAACAGATAAATAATGTGCGATTAATTTGTGATTAATCACGATTAAATATTTTAATGGATTGACAGCCCTAGTAAACATATAAGCACATGGCTTACCACTGATTTCTCCAAATAGCTGTACACCGACAGCCGCGTCTCTTTGTAAAAATACAGAAGAAACGGCATTTTTCCCAAACTATTGCATACGGTGAGGTCAGTCAAGCAATGGGTCAGATGAGCGGCGTTATTATGTTTGTTTAGTTACAAAAATATGTCACACAGTGCAGGAGAGCTGCACACTGTGGGAGATTCTCCACAGACAATTGATCTTTGCATCCTTGCAGAGCTTTAAAACACCAATTACATATTTGGGCAATAAACTATAATACTATTATTATTACTATGTATAATTGAATTCAAACTGCATTTTAATCAACGCTTTCGTCTGATGCAAAATGGGGCCTCCTGTGAAGCGAAATAACCTTTGGTTCATGGTGATCGGCAGCCACATAGAATTTTGCATCATTCACACCAAACATTCCAGTGGACTGCAGTCAGTCGTCCACAGCCTTTCTGAGGAGAGGTTCAGACCTCCAGCAGAGCTTCTGCAGCCAGCAAGGGCAGTCTTAATGAATACTGAGATACATGATAAATGTGGCCATATGGTGGAGCCGGCTGGCCAAGCCAGGGGTGCGAGAGAGAGAGAGAGACACACACACACGCACACGCACACACACACACACACACACACCTCTCTCTCCTTTCACTCCTTAGCTAGAAAAGAAGAGTCATCAAACTCTGCACAGCTCGAGACAGCAGCGGGTTTGGGTTGATGACCTTCAGGTCCTTTGGAGAGATGGAGTGTTATGGCCTACTGTGAGATCAGCGCCACACTTCCCGTCAAAAAGTTTCCCGGAAGTTGGAGATAGGACACAGACTAAGTGTGCATGAGCGAGACTGTCACTCAACAGCGGTGACTTTTTAATTACAAGCATTGTATGTGCGTCAGCGCATAAATGCAGAAAGTCTCCCTAATTTATATTTGCCTCTCTGGTGATTTGCTGTGTGTGTGTGTGTGTGTGTGTGTGTGTGTGTGTGTGTGTGTGTGTGTGTGTGTGTGTGTGTGTGTGTGTGTGTGTGTGTGTGTGTGTGTGTGTGTGTGTGTGTGTGTGTGTGTGTGTGTGTGTGTGTGTGTGTGTGTGTGTGTGTGTGTGTGTGTGTGTGTGTGTGTGTGTGTATAGGGGGGCTTAACTGAATCACACAGATGAAGCCATATGCTGTCTGTCATACTTTGTAGGCAGTCGTCTTCTTGTGTCCTCTCCTCTGCTGTATACAATACCCCCCCCCCTCTCTCTCTCTCTCTCTTTCTGTCTCTCTCTCTCTCTCTCATTACTATTCAACACACATACTCCACATGCTCATATACTGTAGCTACAGAAACACACACATAATTACTAACTAGCCTACAGACACACACACACACACACAAACTTCATGCGTATTCACACACGCATATACTTCTACACATGGACTCAGACGGGCAATGAACAAGCCATTGTTCTCCTTTCATAGCAGATGCTATCTCTCTCTAATTGGCTCAGCGAAAACAAAGGAAGGGCCTTGGATGCCCTGCTGCAGCTCATTTAGTCTGCAGGGATGCCCTCTGCTGTACCAACACATATACAAGGCCTTGGATACGGCTGACCTCTGTGCTGTCTAAAGAAGGCCAGTTCTTCATTACATGGCACAGTTTCAGGGTCTGTAATGAATCAGTAAGCAGGCAAATGCACTTAACTTCAGAACAGTTTTGAAGCACAATATGAAAACAGCCCGTGGGTTTTTAAGAACACTTGGACCAAAGGAGGTCTTGTGAACTCTACATGCAAATAGAGCTGTGAGGCTAACCGTCTCACACAAGGCACAAAGCTTCCAGTGTGTGATACAATATTTGTTCTAGTCATTTTCTCATCAAGTGTCAAAATCCGGGCTAAAAAAAAAGCCCCTTACTCCAACAAAAGTTTGTGACACCATTCCTCCCAGTGCAGCTTGACACACAATTGATAGGCAATAAAACTTCACCACATCATCATGGCAATCCACAGCTGTCAAACATCCCCACGGTTTGGAAACGCACAGAGAGAAACACTGGAGTTATGTCTACTGTCGGTGTAATTTGTGTTGGTGCAGTTTAGTTCAGCAGTGTGAAACAACTCTGAGACAGCGGTGTGATATATGACCGTACTGCTGGCATCACTGATCCTAACTTTAACTGCAGTAGTGCAGCTGTAGTTGATGGGGTGTTATATTGCAGAGGACGGGATCATAGAGGGTATACTGTGACCCCCAACATACATATATGTCTCACTGGTGATTAATAATAGGTGAATACATTTGCCAAGAGACAAAGGTTAGTGTATTCTGCATGTCTGTACTCCCTACTAATTTCATAATGTTCTCACTCAAGGTTTTACAAGGCAGTAAAAGACAACACGGTGAGAGTCCAACCTTCAGCCGCTCTACTTCTCGACGATGAGTTTCATATGCCTTTGAATGTCTCATTGCCATCCATTATAATCACTTGAGTGCCTAATGGCCGGCTGCAAGGACTGAGCAAAATAACAAAGAAATAGCATCCTCTTCTGGTTGAAAATGATCATAGCGTGCATCTGCTGCTGCTGCTTCAAGCCTCTCGGTCAATGTAGATTCATGGGCAGCAGATGTTTACATCAAAAACGGGCACGAAATGATCACCCGAACAAATCACAACTGCAATCATAAACCAAAAGATACCACCCATTACAGCAGTGTCAATCTGTTATAATCTGTTGTGAAGAGGCAGTTTGAAGAGGGTGAAAGTTCTAAAATTGTCAAAAATGATAAAAGACCCAAGCGACTGATTAATCATTTCCAAAGAACAGCAAGCGCTCTTGTTTTCCTGGTCCAGTCTTTTCCCATCAACATCTAATTACATGGGCTGTAACATAAATAATTCATGCAGCACTTTAGGACAAAAACATGACAATCAACACAGTCAATCTGCAACTTCTGTCATTACTAATTCAGCATCTGCTGAATGCTTTTCTACCACTTTCTCTACCACTTGGCCTGATTGCATGATGATGCATGTGTTTGTGTGCATCGTGCGAGTGTGTGTCTGCATAATATTATATGTCCGAACAATTCATTATCAAGCCCTTTCCCTATAAATATAAGGAGATTTCTTGCTATAGCTTTGAATGGTTACTAAATTTGTTTCACGCTGTCTTTGTGTGCTAATAACCACTATAGCTTACAGCCAAATGTAAAACAGATTAGATTTTTCAAGTGACCATTATTTCTGTAATATGTTGTCATAGAGCTCATGCTTGCAAACACATCCCGAGTGCTCCAAACAAGCACTTAATTTGGGCACTGAACTAGCACATGCATAATAATGACCCTATTTGCATGTTATTATGTCGGCCTGTTTAGTATGTTAATGCTTGGTAAACTTCTGGGTTTAATCGCTCAGCAGACATTCTAATTGGGAGTTTGTTAATTGGTTACATTGATGCTTTGGCACTTGTTAATCTACTGGCAGGTCTCGTTTGTTCATTTCAGAACCAAACAGTCAACTCTCTCTTAACACAGGGCGTTAACATGGCGAGCCAAGGCTGATTAATGCTTATGTCTTGGTTTCACCATCTAGGGGATTTATTTTACAATTTGTTCACGAGATTTTCATATTTGATTCTATGTCAACATGCTAATGGTGCTAAAACTAATGCTACTTATGAGTGAGGTTAACAAAATGAAGCGGACTCTGTGATTACGATGGCAGCACAGAACTTCCCCTTAACATTTACGGTAGAGGGATTTACAAGGTAATAAAGGGCTGATGAGAACATTGTTCTCACTGATACTGCATTTGACTTCCCCTGACACAATCAGGTCAACGTTTATAAGATGGCCATTTGCTAGAATTTAATTTCTGCTGCAGACTGCACTAGAATTGAAACTTGAAAAAATTATAGTAAAAACATAGAAAAAGATGCTGTGAGTAATCAATTAGAAAACAAATTTGACCAGGTATCTCTTATTTCCCTTTAGAGCTGGTACAACAGTATCACAATATTTAGATTATGACTTTTATCATCAAATACTGTGAATCAATGCTATGATGTAATGTACACGGGTATCACAAGTTTATAAATATTTTTTTAATTCATGCAAAATGTTTTTTGATACCAGTTTCACCACCAAAATCAGCAGAGGAGCAAAGAAACAGTTAGTAATGTATCTGACCTATCAGGAAAAATTCCTACAAATCGGAGTGAGGAAGAGCGACATATTTAAGACTGAGAGAGACTGTAGGGTCATAATCCTCCTCTGACGCAGGGAACTTTATTTATGAGCTTTAAAAGGTCTTGACTTCAGGTTATTCAATAATAAGATTTCTTATAGACCTTCAGATGCCCAAGTATAACACTGTAACATGTATTTATTATACCGTTTTTCTTCAGGACAACTGCACTAAAAAGCATGGAGGGATGTGAAACTTTACTATAATCAGAGCACTGGAGGTGCTTTTAGGAAGCAAGATGATCTACAATAGGGTACAAACAGAAAGGACACTGAATAGTCCGACCGCTCTGTGCAATCAAAGAGAGAGCAACGTCCCCATCTAACCTATGCAGTGTGTTGTTATATACAGGACATTCAAGGTGTGCGTGACCCACACTATAGTTAAAAGGCAACAACGCTAAATGAGATAAAGACATAACTACGTATGGAAAGTCAGTGAGCTACTGTTCCATTCAGATCACACTGCTGAAACTGCAAAATGTACAACACTGGGTTGGACAAGACTAACAGCAGTGAAATAAATAATGCAAAGAATCACCATTAGCCTAAACAATGGCATTCTAACTTCAACTTATAATATTCCCTCCTATATACTGTAGCACTATAAGAAATGCAACACTCAAAGACAACTTGAAAACGTGCCAAATATGGCAATTCAAAACTCTCAAGCTAGAATGCTCTCAAAGATCAAATATCTGCAAACAAGCAACAATGAACAAATAACTCAGAATGTCTTACATTAACATTTAGGAACAACTGGAACATCTACCTACTGTAAAAATGGTCTATAACTGCTACATAACATGGTGTCCTACTGCTTTGTCTCTGTTGTAAAGAGCTACACGTGTCAACTGTTAGCCTTTCTCCCATCATTTTAAATCATGTCATTTTCTGGCTCTCTGTCTGCCATTGTTACCTCTGCCAGTCGTTTGACCTCGTTGACTTTGTGTGATGAAACCACTGAGATAGCCATCACTCAGGTGTCGCCCTGGTGTCCTCCTCCAGCAGCCTGTGATCTCAGCCTGCTCAGGTCCTCCCGGCTGACCGCGCTCTCGAACCTGAAGCCCTGGATGACCACGGTCTCTCCGTCCTCCTCTACGCTGGCCTGGCACTCCTGCTGAATCTGTCACAACAACAACATGCACACTGGATCACGCTGTGCACGGTATCTCTGAGCACATAAAATAATAACACGGTCATTTGTACATCCATCAGTTAAAAACTAACCTGTGCAGTATGTGCAATAGAGATGTGCAGTGCACATGGGTTTATGTGTTGACTAGCGTGTGTGTGTGTGTGTGTGTATGTGCATGCTTCCTGATAGAAAGAGAATTTATAAACAGTTCTCACTACCATACTAACTTAGTGTTTCGCTGGCCTGGTTCCAGACCTCTGAATAAGCAACTACATCTCACATTTTGTTGAGAGATTCAAAGGCCTTTCATGAATGGCTGTTTTTACGGTTAGAGAAAGAGCTGAGCCAATCAGTGCCTTCGTAGCTGGGACTGAGGTTGGGAACGTCATCTAACTGAGCCACAGTCAGCCTCCAAAGAAATATGGCAAAAAACTTGGAGGAAATCGACGCTGTTGTAAATCGACCGACTGAAATAAAAGCTCCTAAATCAGAACACCACACGCTGCAGGTATTTCTTTAAAGCAAAGACATTTCTCTCCTTTCTGACCAAAGGTTTTGGAAAAAAGTTTGATTTGTTGGCCCCTCTGGTACTTCAGGAAATAGGTCAGGAGGATTTAATGCTTAAAGCTGTTTGTCCCTTGATCATTTTGATGGAAAACCATGTAAAAGAAGCTGAGAGGGTTGGCTTAAAGTGCGCAGCAACAATTAAATGGTAAAATAGTTAAGCAGCCTCTACTACTGTATGTCAGCTGAAAACTACATTGATGGCGATTCAGTTTGCATCTCAGGCTGCAGCTGAGAGGGCAAATTAACTGTGTTGCTAGGCAACCTTAGGGAACTCATGTAGCCTGACCACTTCTGACCTCAGTATTGAGTGAATGTAATAGTCCTATCTGCAGTAGTTAAGATTAGACAAATAAAACTACTTGGTTCAGAGAAACGTTGTGGTCATGGTCATAGTCACATGGTTCCATGAGGTCCGTCTGAGGATTCGCACCCTCGTCTCTATACGTACCGTCCGGCACGGTCTCTGGTTGGAGGGTTCTGTTGATGTACACCACACCAGCAGCTCCTCTATGTCACACATCAGCAACTGAGCCGTACACAACACTGCAATGACATTGACACAAAATATAAAAACAGTTGTAGTAGTCAACACCTCTACTATCCACATTACATTTGGTAAACACTTCTGCAGGCATGTTCATTTCTCAGTTCCAGGGCACAGAGAGAATTATTTTAAAACTATTGCAAACAAGCAGCAAGCTGTAATGATATGCTTCTTGTATTGCGTGTTGCTTCACACTGGAATGGTTTGGATTGGTATGGATGGCTTAGAGAGAGAAAAACTGTTTTACAAGACGGGACAAGCTCACAGCAATCACAAACTATTGGTTTGAATTTTTATGTATGTTTAAATACAGCCTAACCACTACAATGAATTGAACTCTAGAAATGAAATTAAAGCTAGGATGGGTAATGTATTTTAGAAACATTTTTGTTATATTTGTTGAAATCTGGCGTCTGCGGCGGTCGCAGGACTGTAATAAGCCCGTCCAATCCTTTCGTTCGGGCCGAATGAAATGATTCTGCCTGCCTGCGCACACTCTGCTCGTGCACTCATTGCGCATCATCGGAGTCTTCCACAAGCTGCTAGCATAGCTGTGAGTACCAACAATAGCCATATGATTCCATATGATATGTTAACGTTCACAAGGATAATTATGGGGGAGTGGCTTTGGAGGGAGGCCTGAAGAGATGGACTGTCAGTGCTGCTAGTTTCATTCATTGGAAAAGTGTTGGCAACACTGGGCTGGGTTTTTCAGTTGGATCATTTTTTTTAAATCTAGCTTATTCTTACTGGTTTCTCCAATGTTACCTACACAAGCTTTAATAGTTGTTATTCAAATTATGGAGAAAAAGTCACCTCATGTCATTGACTCTAACCACGATAGCTGTAAATCAAAACTGATGTTACGCCTAAAAAAACATTACACACTTGCTTTGGACTGTGCAGAATAAGGTATATACAAAACATATATGACTATAATTCATTTCATAAAAGAAAAACTATTGAGGTGACATATTGAAGTGTTGGGCTTACACTCACGAGTCTTTAAGATGCCGATCTTGGGATCCTCTTCACATGTCATGTCACTGATCTTTGCAACTCTCTCCACAGCCAAAGCAGGGTTTGTAATTCACACTTTTGACTCCTTTGCCCTATAAAGGGATTAATATAGCACATTTAGGAATTATTTGGTTGAACAAAGAATATAGAAAAACATACATTTAAATAGCAGTGAATACGATAAGTGGCAAACGCCCAAAAAACACAATAAAGTAAAATCAACCTTAGAAATCATGAAAGCAAGTTGTTACTTATGAGAGCACATGAACTTTAGTGTTGTTTGATGCTTGCTCTTAAACGTGTAGAATTGTCCGAATGATAACATTTAAAATAAATTAGACATGTTGGCTAAGAGTGAGATTTTTACACACACAAATACTGTACACACACTTTAATGTTCTGCCCAGCACAACCACTGTCTGCTGGTAAATGCCTTACTCATGTTTCTCTCTCACTTCCCCAAAACAGATTTCCCAAGATTCACATAAATGGAAATATTAATGAATAATTAATGAAACTTTCAGGGAATGTTTCAGGTACTCCTATGAACATATTCTGCAAGTTTCGAGAAGATGGACCCAACAGTTGTGGAGTTAGCTCTATTGATGTGCTAAGCCACGCCCCTTAAAAGTTCATTGGTCAATATCTTAAAAACGACATGAGATATCAACAAGTTTTTGATAACTTTAGATGATCTTGTTCCAATAATGATCCACTGAATGTTTGGTAGCAATCGGACGTAGAGTTTAGGAGGAGATGTCAAAAATGTGTTTTTCAAACTATTCAACAGTGAGGAAAATCTAGGAGGCAGACTTTAGAGGTCCAAGAGGCTTTTTTATAGAACACATTCAGCAGCACAGGTGTGTTAAGTTTCAAGTCAATCGGACTTATTGTGTGAGGGGGTCGGCCTTGAAAATGTTGTAGCGCCACCATCAGGCCAATTGGGATCATATTTTCTGTGAAGCATTATGACATAATTTCCAACTATGGTACCAAGTTTCATGTCTCTAGCTCGTTCCAGCTCACAGCAAATTGAACAAAGGCATAATTTAGCATAAAATGCTAAATAGGCCACGCCCACATGCACCGATCAATATGACACTTCAGATCTTGGTTAATACTTGCCCCCAGAGCATGTGTACCAAATTTGATGAAATTCTGTCCAGCAGATCTTGAGGTACAAGTTTTTGATAGTTTTGGCGCCCCCTATGGGTCAAGCAGAAAATGCTTTGGTACACCTATTCCCAAACACGCACTGAAAGTATCTACCAAGATTTATGATGATTAGACTAATGGTCAATGAATTATGGCTAATTTCCTGATAAACTCCGCCCAGTGAAAAGTTTGTTGATCATTATCTTCAAAACGCAATGAGATATCAGAAAGCTTTTGATAATTTTTGATGGGCTTAATCCAATAATGATTTGCAGCAAATTTGGTACCAATCGGACCTACGGTTTAGGAGGAGATGTCAAAAATGTGTTTTTCAAAAAATCCAAAATGGCGGAAAATCTGAGATGACTGTTTCATTAGAGTTAATGAATGGTCCAACTAGTTGAGGATTCCATATTGTGTCAAATCATCTAATCTAGTCTTAGTCAGTCTAAAGTATTTAGATTCAATCTGAGAGGAAAGTCCCAGGTACTGAAGATGCCATCAGGAACACACATTGGCGCACTTCCTGTTGGAATTACCAGCGACATCATTATCAATTCAGGAGTTTAAAAACACATTGCAGGTTTACAATTTCAAAACTCATTCGTCATCTGTCATCTCTTATTTCTCACCTATGGTACTGAAGGAAGAAATATATATTATATATATCAATTATAAAAATATATATATATTTATTATTATTTATATATATATATATATATATATATATATTTATATATATTTATATATGATAAGTGACTAACAATGCTCACATTTGTCTGGGTTCGGAATATTATTTTACTTTAATCCAGTATCAAAGCCATTTGGACAAAAACTTAACAAGCAAGTTCACCAAACATGAGCTTTTACTCTGGTGATTAGTTAACAGTGAGTTACCGTTAGCTAGCTGGGATTTATAGCAATGTAGTTAGCTATATTAGCTGGTTAGCTACATTAGCTAGTTAGCTACATTAGCTAGTTAGCTACATTAGCAGTTAGCTACATTAGCAGTTAGCTACATTAGCTGGTTAGCTACATTAGCTGGTTAGCTACATTAGTAGTTAGCTACATTAGTAGTTAGCTACATTAGCAGTTAGCTACATTAGCAGTTAGCTACATTAGCTGGTTAGCTACATTAGCTGGTTAGCTACATTAGTAGTTAGCTACATTAGTAGTTAGCTACATTAGCAGTTAGCTACATTAGCAGTTAGCTACATTAGGTGGTTAGCTACATTGGTAGTTAGCTACATTAGCAGTTAGCTACATTAGCAGTTAGCTACATTAGCAGTTAGCTACATTAGCTGGTTAGCTACATTAGCAGTTAGCTACATTAGCAGTTAGCTACATTAGCAGTTAGCTACATTAGCTGGTTAGCTACATTAGTAGTTAGCTAAGTTTAAGCAGGAGCATCACACTGTAACAGGCACCACCTTTAAGAAGTGAGAGGTTAGTTAAGTATATGTATAGTATATGGAGGAAACTAGCTGGACCCAGCAGCTGTCTTGTTATACCACTTTCTCTGTTGAATTATTTATCTCTCTGTAACACACTAACTCACCTGCTGCAGCTCCTCACTGTTGACTCTGCTTTCTTAGTTTAGTTTTGAATCTGTCAATATCTTTCCATCTTTACCTAACTTGCTTTATTTAACTCAAATACGTGTATTACTTTACTTTAAGATCTTCCATCTCTGTGACATGTTGTCCAGCTAAACAGCGTTAATGATGTTATCTCCTTCCTCAGCCTGCACACACTGATAACATTACTGCCTTATATTTACATCGGGCTTTTATTTTGAAAGGACTCCGGCAGTCACGTGACTCCCGGAAGTTTTTGTTCGCTCACCTGTCAGCTGTGACTCGGTGAGTCTCGTCTCTTTGTTTTCCTCCCAGAAACAGCTCTCCTTCCGTCAGGATTACATGCTAACCCTGCGCGGGGCACTGACTGCTACCTGAGGACAGGTGATCTACCTGAGGACAGCACCTACCTGAGGTGAGAGAGGCGCGAGACCGAACAACAACCGACCGCTTTAGCTTCAGCTAGCCGTTAGCTCAGAGCTAAGCTAACTGTTAGCATCAACAGATCGATCAACACGGAATCTATCGATTCATCTTCCCTGTTTCTGTCTGTCTGCTTCTATCGATACATCTTCCCTTTTTCTGTCTGTCTGCTTCTATCGATTCATCTTCCCTGTTTCTGTCTGTCTGCTTCTATCGATTCATCTTCCCTGTTTCTGTCTGTCTGCTTCTATCGATACATCTTCCCTGTTCCTGTCTGTCTGCTTCTATCGATTCATCTTCCCTGTTTCTGTCTGTCTGCTTCTATCGATTCATCTTCCCTGTTTCTGTCTGTCTGCTTCTATCGATACATCTTCCCTGTTCCTGTCTGTCTGCTTCTATCGATTCATCTTCCCTGTTTCTGTCTGTCTGCTTCTATCGATTCATCTTCCCTGTTTCTGTCTGTCTGCTTCCTGTTCTTCATCCTGAGACCTGAGACCTGTCTGTGTAACTGCCTGTCTGTCTGTATAACTGCCTGTCTGTCTGTATAACTGTCTGTCTGTCTGTATAACTGCCTGTCTGTCTGTATAACTGCCTGTCTGTCTGTATAACTGCCTGTCTGTCTAACAGCCTGTCTGTCTGTATAGCTGCCTGTCTGTCTGTGTAACTGCCTGTCATTCTGTTTAATGCCTGTCTGTCTGTATAACTGCCTGTCTGTCTGTGTAACTGCCTGTCTGTCGGTGTGTTGTGTCTGTCAACAGAGCTAACGGAAGCTAACACCGTTAGCATCAGTGATTGTTTACATCCCGGTTAGAGCAGCTTCTCTCCGCCTCTCTCTGTACAGATATCAGGTCTCTCTGTTCCTCTTTACCCTCTCATCCCCTCCCTGTTCAGCTGTTAGCTCTCTCATCTCACTGAGGGAAGTATGACGACATGACGCTGCTGTTCTTGTTCTGGATTCACTTTAACTTTCGTTTTTACTCTCTGGGTCTCTTTCGATTTCACTCCGTCTTCTGAAGTCGCTCTTTAAGGTCAGCGGCTCTCTGTTAGTGTTTCTCTCGGTCTGTCTCCATGTTATGGATCTAACAGCTGGTCTACTTATTCTCCATGAACTTATGTTTCTAAAAGCTTCGGCCTTCGGGGTTAAAAACTCTGCTGCTCAGTGTTTGCTGCATCATTGCATGCTGACATCATCACCCAGCGTGAGCTGCTCTGACTCTGCTGCGGAGCTACTGTTACCTGAACAGGTGAGGCTGTGAGGTGGAGGTTAGGGTGAGGTAGGTCTGTCACTGTCTCTGCTGCCGAGCTAACGTTACCTCACGTTACCTGACGTTACTCAACGTTACCTCACGTTACCTGAACAGAGAGGATCCAGGTGAGGCTGTGAGGTTGGAGGCTAGTTTCAGGTATGTCTGTTTCAGCAGGTATCTTGGCTGGACTGCCTAAATTCTCTCAGTCTTGCTCAGGCCTGTAACAACAGCTCACTGTGACTCTCTCTTTTCTCCTCTGTACCTGTGTACAATCAAACTCTACCTTTGTGTTTAACACAAATAGAAAATGTTTTTCCACAAATACTATGTTTTGTATGTACAGTGTTTGATTATTAGGCTATAGGGCGAGCAGCCGTGGATCCAAGGCCATGTGCCTAAAGTACAGATATCACAAATAGCTAAACTGTCTGTCTTCACAACAACTATATAGACTGTTATAGATCTGACATTGTTTATAACCCCACTGAAAATACTTTAATGGTTTTTCATTCAAATGTTTAGAGGTTTTTTTGCACACCTTTACTCTCATCTGCATTTGTATCTTAGCCACATATTTAAAACAAATTGTGAAACAGACTGTACAAATAAGCCACAGACTAAAGTTTGGTGGAGGTGGAGAGTCAACTTTGCACATTAAAGATATGTTATTGTAAGATTGTCCTGATGATGGCAGCACTGAGTTCATCCATATGTGGCCTGATGCTGTTTGAGGCCCGTTTCAATCAGTGTAAATACACCTAGAATCAACTCTAGACTTTTGCTTAACTCTTAATGATGAAGCAAAACACACCTGTCGAACAAACGTTTGAGAAGCCAGTAATACAATTAGATTAACAAGGTCCTTTAAGATTAATTTAATTAATTAAATTTAATCAGTCACAGCTTCCTTTTGATTCCAGACTACACAACATATATGAAGTGCTGTTGTTTAAGCTTCGTGCTGGACTTCTTATGTACATACCTTTATGCTTCATTTAAGTTGTGTATCACAGCCAAACAGGTTTGGTTTTCAACAGTCAGCTACAACAAACCAGTTTCTGTTGAGAGATCATGTTGAAGTTGACACTTCGACTCTGGTGGGTCTTTCCTCAGGAAGTGATGCATTGTACACTTCCTGCAGCAAGTGTCATCAACCGAACAGAGTTACAGCACTGGGACACTGTTTGATTGCATAATAATCTGTGGGGATATGTAGTACAAAACATAGCAGTTGCCAACTATCCCCTAACATGTCACAATAATGTGCAGAAACTAGTTACAAAGCTACTTAACAAGCCAATGTATTGCAAACATAAGGCCATACCAATGCTTCATAATAGTCGGTGCTAACTTAAGTTGTCAAACCAAATGGTTCTTTGTTTAATTGTATTGTCTTTGTCTTTTACAAAGAAACCAGACAGAGATTTATCAGTTTGAAAATGACAGTCTACCTTCATGTAATCCGCAGGTCTTCTATCTGCTGCAGAGTCGGCCTGAGCAGACATGGAGCCCCTGGCTGTGGATGATGACATCTGCATCCTTAAACATGAGACGGCCTACACCGCCGCCGGCGAGAGTCCTGTGTCGGTGTGTGCCGGCGATGAATCCGTTGCTTCCCACTTCGCCCTGGTCACGGCCTACGAGGACATCAAGAAGAGGCTGAGAGACACAGAGCGAGAGAATACCTTGCTGAGGAAGAGAGTTAAGCAGCTGGAGGATAAGGTATCGATGTAAATGAAGGAGCTATGGTGGGAGAGAGGCAAGGAGAAGATAGAAGAAAGTGATAATATTATGAAGTAAAAGAACATACTGCTGCATATCCAGATAAAGCCAGAGAGCAGCGTTTAGAAAGGCAGTGCTATTGACAGAGATGGATGAAAACAGATTTTTTTTCTCCATTTTCCAGCACGTCAGAATTATGGACAAACGCAAAAATGCTCAGATAAAGTTTAGAAAAAGTCAGCAGATTCAACCGCAAAATATTTGCCTCCGGGAGAGTCTGCATGCCAGCATCATTAATATTGTTGGCCTATAGTCAAAGCTATAAAACAATGAGAAATAAATAGTCTCTGTCTAAAAACAGAGAGGGGGTCTGGAAACGTATGGTATTGCCAAACAATGTGCTGGAGCACTACACTTGGCTCCTGAAATTGGATTTAAAAAAAACAAAGGATGGAGTACAATACAGAGAGAGCTATTTAAACAGGACGGGTCTTAATACAGATGGTAGGCTGGAGTGGAAATGCTGCTTCTTATCAGTTTTTCTTTTATCTGCTGCAGCATTTGGCCCATCAAGATAGGATGCGGTTGGAGGAAAGTAACCTCCTACCACAGATATGTGAATTAAATGAAATTGATTTCTCCTCCCTTCTCTTCTGTTCTTTGTGTATTTTATCTCCACTGTAGCTCTTCCGGCCAGAGGCTCCTCCATCAGAAGGTCCCCAGTATGTGAACAAGGCCTTCAGTGCTTACCGAGGTATCTATATAGAGAAGGAGGACCTGCAGATGGAGCTTAACAAACTGGTGCGTTTACTGATTAATTTGTATTTTCCTCAAACTGACTAGAGCCTGGCACAAAGATCAAGTATGTCGCAAACCTGAAAACACTGCATATTTTTTAAGTATAAGGACAATAAAGAGTTTTTTTGTAACTAAAATTCTGCTGTAATTTTGATTGAGAAACACTGAGCTTATGATATCATTACACAAATACAGCACAGGTGCACTGATCTTGCCCCGGGCCGTGAAAGAGCTTGATGCATCGGTCTGAATGCTGACTCTCCCTTCATCTTCCTCCCCCCTCTACCTCACTGTCTCCCGTCTTTTTCTATCAGAAAAAAGAGAAGAGCGAGAGTGAGAGGTTGCTGACGGAGCAGCTCCAGGCCAAAGAGCTGGAGCTGCTTCAGCTGAGGACGGAGATGGAGACCAGCCAAGGTACAGGTAGAGCACACAGGTTGCCTTCTACTACTCTGTATAACAGCCGAGCACTCCCTCCTACCTCCTCGTAGTATCGTCTCAGTGAGATGGTATTATACATTTATGTGTTTAAATATTATTGATAATGAGGTCTGTGGGGCGAAGCCAAAACTACGCTACTGAAATATGACATACAGTATAAAACCAAGGGTGAAAAGTAATTAAATACATTTACTAAAGTACAGTCTTGAGATACTTGTACTTAACTTGAGTATTTCCATGTTACACTGCTTAATAATTTGAGTACACTAAATTTCAGAGGGACTTATTGTACTTTATTTATGTGACAGCTATACGGTAGTTATTAGGGACATTTCAAATCAAGATTTTGTATACAAAACCTGCGTTAAACTTATAGAAAATGATGCTTTTTGTAGATTTTACCACCCCAAAGCATGTAATGCAGGATGACAACCGCTCAACCTGTCTTAATCTTTGCTAAGGTGCTGGAAAAATCAATGAGTCTAAAAATGGTAGAAAAGATATCCGCACACTTAGATCTATGCAGTATTCCACTTTATTCTGAGCTTTGGGTCTGTCAGACCTTCATCAGAGCATAACATGATTCAAACAAAGGACAGGCTGGTAGAAATAACCAATCCCATTCCAATCATTAGCAGTATGCAGTTACACCTGTGCACACCCTGGTGGTAGAAGCTCCACCTCTTGGGGATTGTAGTTCTAATAGAGAACTGTGAGGCATATAAATAGATGCCATATTTGTTTTATAATACAAAATACACAAAGGGGTGGAACACAGTGAATATAGAAAAGACATATATAAACACGAAGCACCTAACAGTAATATCATACATTTTATATTAAATGGGGCTTTGAGAAGGATCAGGCTTAAGCCATCATAAATCAGAGATCCCCAGATCTATAAGAAGAAAACAAACATCTCAAAAGAGGATCTCAAAAAAGAGACAATAGAACAAAGAGCTATGGAAGGGAATCAGGCGAGGGCCATCGTAAACCATAGACACCAAATTCTACATAACAAATGAAGAAAACATCAAAAGCATAGTAATTAGTTGAAATAAGCTCCACCTCAACTAGTTACAACATACTGTTTACACATAAATGCATCAATTGAAATAATTCGATAATATATATATATAATATAATGGTGCTCTGACAGAGGCCATTGCATATGAAGGACTTTCATTTTTGATACGTTTTGTACATTCTGCTGATTATACTTCTATATTTTTACTCAAGTAAAATTTGACTGTTGTTTTTGTATTTCTAGTTTTGATTACAGAGGATTTGAACTTTCCTTCCACCACTGTGTAAAACCATATATTAGCTTTACATGTTAAAGTGTATTGCTCTGTATTTAAATGCATTACCTTATCTCGCCAAATAACTGATGCGTCGTAATTACAGTTAATATACAGCAAAAGTCACTTATCATAATGGAAAATATCAATACCTAACATTTGGTTCTGTTTTATTGTGTGTGTCCAGTGATGAAGAGCCTGAACAGCCCGCAGGACTACTGGCAGGTGGAAAGTGTCAGCACGGATCTAAAGATCCACAAACTGCAGGAGGAGCTGGAGAGGGTGACACTGGAAAACAGCAGGCTGCTGGAGAGAAACGGGGTAAGTGAAGGTGGGAGGAAAGAGTGGAAAAGAGAGGAGAATATCATTTTAAAAAAGGAAGGGGTGAGATAAGAGAGACTGGAGAGAGCAACGATGCTCGTGGAGAGATGTGGCTCGACTAGAAGAGAGGAAAGGCGTGGAGGAGAGGTGACACTGGGAAACAGCAGAGGTGGATATACTTGACCCTAAACAGGGTGAAAAGAGAGAAATAAATAGAAAAGGGAGCACGGGTTGAAAGGGAGCGGAGGCGTCTTGAGTTCTGTTCTAATAAAAACCAGCACCTCCACTCTCTACTGTTCCTAACTTAATGTTTAATGTTTCAGGAGGAACCCCACGGCCTTAACGGACCAGACTTGGACCAGATCTGTGACGCAAAGTATAATGCAAGGTAAATTGTTTTATGAATATCATATTGTTATCAGAGTGGCTGCCAGTTCAGTGACCAACAATGACACAGCGAGTGGATCCTGCAGCAGTGGTAAATAAAATGATGATCCTTCAGTTGGTCATAATCATCATGAGCAACCATGAGTATAAACAATAGAGAAATCAAATGTTCAGTATTGTTTTCTTACTTGAAATAAATTTGCTTCTCATGCAGCTTATCAGTTTGAATTTATTTACCCTAATGTAGACTCTAAAGACCTCAAAGTCAACTGCTAAGTAGCAAGCTTTCACATTATCCTTTTCATTCTGACAGCTTGTGAATGCAATACTTTCCGTATAACACAACAACTCTGTTTTTCACTGCAAATGCAACAAATATCTTGACTTCAGATGATGGATTTTACATCATACCTAATGTTAAATGAATTCAGTTGCTTCATAGAAAATTAGCACAATTTAGCCATGTATTCTGGCTAAAACACCACAATGAGCCCGTTAACATTTGTAGGAAAGTTACAAGAAGTAACACAAGGAGTAAGTTTGGGACAAATGGCATGAGAGACGACACTGGTTAGGTAGCTGTGCTGTTACACATGAGCTGTGAGTCTGCTGGTGTTGTAATTGCCCCTTTCGGCCACTAGAGGAGGTTGCAGCTTTACACATTTTATCTCTGCATAACAGCCTGTGATGTGCAGATAACCTCAGATGTACCATGATCACCATCAGCTAAACCCTGAACACTTGTGTCCATCACAAATAGTTTAAATTTGCACTCCAGTGTTTTGATGTAAACGGGGTCTATAGCATATGGAATCGCCCTCTAGCTACTTTTTTAGTGAAGATAATCTCCTGTAAATTAGCATCTCCTCGCATTTCATGAAGAAAATTCTATTTGTGGTGCATTATAATTGTTTCACGTGTCAGCAGTTTTCATGTGGTGTTAGTTTTTAGCAGCACAAATAGCTTTAGTTTTCTCTTCATGGTTTTTTTTTTTTTTTTTTCAGGCAGGTGTTTGAAGTTAACGCTAAGTGTTGATGAGATTTTGCATCTTTACATAAGGTGTGGATAGGACAGTTTGTAGGTGTTGCCCCCAATACCTCCACTTTTTTTTGGTTTTCAATGCAGCTGATGCTGCTGGGTGCTTTAGCATTTAATCCATCACAGTTTCTCCTTTTTAGGGAAGCGTTTTTACCTTTCCAAGTAAATGAAATATAGCCTAAATGTACTTAATTTTGTGATTATGATCCTCTGTGCCTTTTAAATCAGCACAGTCAGTGACAGTGTTAAATGGCTCAGCAAAGAAACAAAGCATATAGCAGAATTACAGATATCACATAGAAACAAGCCTCTTAAGGATTTTCTGTAATTTGCTAAATAGATTAGGTTTCTATGATTATATATCCTACAAACTTTGACCAAATTCATGTCTTATGTGTCAATTCTACATCTTGGAATGTCAACAGTCAGGTGAAATTAAACATTACTTGAGTTTAAGGAAAAGATAATCACACAAAACGTCTTCCTTTTTGAGTTAAGTACAATAATATCAATGATATCTGAATGGTACCCCAGTGAAACTATGAGCTAAAGTATGCCACACAGCTTATGATCTCTACCAACATGAGATCTTCTCCAACAACACAGGCTGTAAACAAAATGTGTAAATGAAATGTTGTGTTGTTCCTGCAGGGAGAGGAGCATGCAGCAGACATACGAGGCTCTGTGCTGCGAGCTCACTCGTCTCCATTCAGAGCTGAAGCACCAAACGGGCCTGATTAGAAAACTCAGGCCTCTCGTCAGTGAGACAAGACAAGGTGAGGCACGCACACACACGCACACACACACACACACACACACATGCACACACACACACACACCAACATGTGGGCACTCTCATGGTTGTGCCATTTGTTGCTGTAATATAAATCATTCCAACCTTAGTTTCTGTGTTTGTGTCGGTCTATGTGATAAGCCAGCAGCAGTTTATATACCGTACAGCATGAGGAGCATCCTGTATCCCCTATATGCCCTTATA
>CAKAOJ020000340.1:1597500-1690000 GCA_916701645.2 Sebastolobus alascanus | reverse complement strand
GTGAAGGAGGTGTGTAGGTGTGAGGACGGGATTGTTTTTGTACTGGGATGGAGACGGACATACAGTAACTGTAGGATAATCAGATTTGTGTCCAAAATTTTAACAGCTACCAAATGACATCTTTTTTCCTCGAAATTGTTATTTTCATTTAAGTTATTATGGATCAATATCAAAGTAGGCTTACCAAATCATTTTTGAATGCACTTACAGTATTTGGATTTTTGAGGATATTGCGTAATGAGTAGCAAATAATCATTTTAATCTAAAAATGTATGGCTTTCTGAAATAAAACACTGCACCCTCACTGGCACCTGAAAAGGTTCAACTGTTTACACAGAAACTTCACAACTCAAACAAGCCTCCTTAAACCTGCCTGTTATCACATATTCACTTCTCTCACAACTACACAATATCTGTCGTGTTTTTTTCTTTTCTCAGCGTTAAAGGGACACGTAAACGTTTTTTAATTTGAAGGACTCGTGGAAAAGGCTTCACACACACTCCTGTAACTGAAACCCTGATTAAGTTGGAAACCTGATTAGTTTTGTGGAGATTTTGAATTCTAGAAAATGTATCTAAACTCTGTACTGTGCTGATGTTAATCTATGATACATTTGTTTTGCAGTATGAGGTCAGTTGTTGTGTGAGGAGGGAAATTTCTCTCTTTAAGTCAGACAAGTATACCCAACTGAAGGATGTACAAAAGAAAACACATTATGAGTAGAATACAAAGATACACAGATATCTGTATAAATGTATATGGTGGGCTTCAGTACTCTGCCAAACGCAGTTTTGCACTCCAAACTATAGGTTTTGTTTTTGTTCCCCCCCCAATGATGTGTATAAGAAGTGTCTCCGATGGTGGTAAGACAATGAGTCTATAAACCTAAAGAAACTTGAGCTGTGACTTGACAAATAGGTGCACGAAGCACAAAGGCCAATGGTTGAAGAGACTTTTTTGTTTTTCCATTTTCTTCAGTCTGTTTCATGATAACTGTGGTCTTTTTCTTCATTTTTAAGAAATGTTATTTTACAGCAGTAGTTTCATACTTCTGTAAACGATTTGCAAACCAAAATGCAATGTACAGTAGATATGGATTATATTTTAGATTTACTGCACTTCAGACTGTTTGTAAATATGATCAATTAAACAAAGGAAAGGA
This sequence comes from Sebastolobus alascanus, assembly GCA_916701645.2. Classification (NCBI taxonomy): domain Eukaryota; kingdom Metazoa; phylum Chordata; class Actinopteri; order Perciformes; family Sebastidae; genus Sebastolobus; species Sebastolobus alascanus. The sequence continues at coordinate 1,688,837 of CAKAOJ020000340.1, read as the reverse complement.
AGTTACTGTGTGGAGTGGCTCTATGTCTGTTCATACTTTTAGCAACGAGGTTCTGTGGTTCAGTTTAATAAAACTGGAGCCTCTGGCATATCAAGCAACTAACCTTTTTTTGGTATCATGTCCTCATCGACATTTCGAACACATTTATTTTACACTTTATGGGCCTCATGCAGCAAAATTCTCTTAAATTTCTCATAATTTTCTGTTAAAAGAGAAAATAAGCAAAGTCAACTCCAGATGCACCAAAAGTTCTTATCCGTCCAAATATATATATCCATATATCCATTATATGATATTCATGCATTTCTCTATGTTCTTCCAATTCAAAACTTGAGGAGCAAAAATAAGAAAACATAAATGAATCTAGAAATCAATGGCTACTAACAAAATAAGAACAAATCGTGGATACAAACAAAAATAAGAGGACATCTGTTCATATATGGCTTCCTGCATGAGGCCAAACAGAACAATTCCTACTGTCCATCACAAAGCACCCATACTACTGCTGAAACTATCAATTCATCAACTGGTACCTTCTACCTCACTGCCTTGTTTACGACTACAAGTGCTGCATAGTGATATATTTTGAATAATCTCAAATGTAAGGCCAACCAACGGCTGTGGAGTCACCAAAAAGAGAACGAGAGAAAAACCGATTCAACAAACCAGGAGATAACTACGCTTTATATTATGTACGACGAGGAAACTCCATTACAGTATCTCACTGATACTTTTACTCCTAATGTGCCACTGTTGGTTCTTTGGAAGTAAAGATATAGAAGACCATATGAGACAGTGTAAACAATATATAAACCTCTAGAAATACATGTTGTCCATGTTTGACCCAATTAAACAGAGGATATTAAATGTTTATCTCCAACAAAACGCATTCATGAACATTTCATGTTTTGTGTAATTGACCACACTGATACGCACTTTACTACTACTGAATACTTTTATTTACAGTGTAACATTTCATGCATATGTCACATGATCGCATTGTTCAATGCTTGGTGAGAACGACAGAAGTCTCTTACAAACACTGTACAAGCGTCTTTTTGAAATTATTTTCTTCTTTCTTCTTCCACTTCCTTCTGCAGATGATTTACCAAACTAGGGCCAAGAAAACCAAACCAGACTCTTCATTACCACTAGTGCTGTCATTGCATGTACAATAGTAACACACTACAAAGTGTTCAGCAGGTATTGAGCATCCCTCAGTTTATACTGAAGCTCTTCTGGTACAGGATGTGACTGGATGATCAGATCTTTCTGTATATTCTATCAATCAATAAGCTCATCGGTAAATGTAATATAAATGCTGCTGATTCAATCAAGTGAGGAAGATAATTCTGGTCCTCTGATGGAGAACATATTGCAAATATACAGAACAAAAAAAAATGGCAACTATTTGATTATGTACCAGTCTTGCACACCAAACTAATTTCCCTCACTCCACAGATTTAAATAAAAAGCACAGGCTTGTGCCTTTAGAGTAATAAACCCTGCCAGACGACCATGTGTTCTGGGTGAACAGGACTCGGTGCTGGTTCTGAACAGAGCCTCACACTCTGCACTTTTACCTTTAAAAGGAGGGAAGTTGTTTGGGTGTCATGTTGTTTATTACATGCTAGTTGGGAGTTTTTGTTTCCTGTTCTTTGCTGCGACCCCCGTCCTCTGAAACTCCAGCTTCTCTTGGATATACTCCTGCTTACACTGCTCGAAGAAAGCAGGATCCTTGTAGCTGGTGGAAGACAGAAAGTACAGGATTTATTTCACAGAATGAATGCAGCCTTATATGACTCACTTTGATGGTGATTATATGGTTTTGAGACTGATAGACAACAGTTGAGAGTGTAAGTGATGGTGGTTGAGAGAGTTTGTACAGTAAGCCCATGTAAAAGAAGGTGGTGCAATAACACACCTTACTGGGTAAGTGTTGCAGAGGAAACTGCAAAATACTCACTGTATCGTCAGACATTCCTTCAGCGCTGCGTTCTCCACTCGACACTTGAACACCATCAAGAAACCAGAGTCTTTACAGCAGTGGTTGAAGGCTGGAGGGAGGAGAGGAGGAGAGAGGGTGAAATTAAATATATTAACACGCTACCTTTCACCTAATACTATTTCATCCTAGACTACAAGCACAGAAAAGAAAACAAGTAGCCACAAGCAAACCAAGATGGGCCTCATCTTAGCGCTCTGCCACCACAAGAAAGACCCCGGTCATAGGTCAGGTTGGCCGTTCTCTCATCAAACTGATGTGAAAGTAGAGTAAAGGCTGCAGAGCGCTTGGATCGCTGGTCACCCAGTTTCCACATTGCCTCTCTCACCACCCGCATAGATAAACGTGTGTGTGTCAACAACCGGGTTTCGGTTCTGTATTTTGTTTGCAGGTCCAAGAGAGGTTAGCACATTCTGTGTTGTTGGTGTTAGGGTTAGTGTAATTTATTTCCCTCTAAGGCTGTTGCTGACAAGCTATCCCAGCTCTCCTTCTCTCCTGTCTTTGTGCTGGCTCACTCACCAGTTACACTGAGTGTCTTACACACTTTGTTGTGCTATTTAATTCCTCCAGTTGCTGGATGTTGTGTGGCCACATCCTGGGTGCTAATGCTCACCGGAGATCTGTCCTGGGGCATCCGGTATCCGGTATCCGGTATCCGGTATACGGTATCCGGTATCCGGTACACGGTATACGGTATACCTCTACACATAGAGTGGTGCAGGAATGAGTCCTAACACTTGGAAATGAATGATCCCGCCAACACGTCCACCTTTACAGCCTCGTTGTGTTTACTCGCGCTCATGCGACTGTGGTGTAGTTCGTTTATAGCCCAGCGTTAGCTTTTTACTTCTGGCGATTGCATTCACACTTCATAAATCAAAAGAAGTGGTGTTCATGTGTTGAGATTATCTTGCTGAACGAAACGTATCATAAACATTTGTTTGCCACAGATCTTATTTTCTGCAATAATCCAAAACCCAATGGAAAAATCCCGTTGGCTTATTGTGGAGGTAACCACGGCGACGCTGACTTCCAGGTTGGCCTACAACAATACGTCATCCCTGCACCACACTATTGTGAAACCCTTACAGACTTAAATGATATAAAATCATGTTTAAAAGGCACAAAGTGGCTTATTTAAAAGAATACTCATACAAAACACCTGAGACAGTTCAAACCCAATTTAACAAATGTTTAACCTGTTACATGTCCATCTCCTCTGACCCATCCCAGTCACTTTCCCCTTACAGGCTGCAATGTGATGCAAAACAGCTATACAACTGGACTATAACTGTAAAACGAAGTGAGCAGTAAATATAGTGACTGAAGATCCGTTCCACGAGGCTGCGTCTGTGACATGATGCCCCGGCTAGTGCTGTGTTCCAGATTAAACGTGCAAGGTCCTCGTTGTAAACAAGGTGTTGGATTTAATTAAAAACACTGCTCTCCCACCTCCCACCTCCCCTTTCAAACAACTGACACCATAAATACCTCTCGCGGTGGCATCAGTATGGTTATCACACAGACACTTTCATCAGGATGCAGATGTGAAAAAAGCAACGGCAAAACCAATTTAGAGAAGCAGAACAGTGCGACTAATCTAATCAGCAAACGCCTCGTCCCTGTCCCATGACTCTAATAGAAGCTGCCGTTCTGATCGCAGCTACACCAAAGGCAAATCTACGACACTGGCTTCATGGCAGAAAAGGCCTTCTAAAGAAAGGTGTGATGCCACCTTCACTTTAGCTTGTTTGCCATTTTTAAAGATGCAGAAGTGTAGTTTGGCAGTTAGTAGAAAGCAGAAGCTAGGGGCTTGTACGTTTAGAGAGACTTGGACCTTTAGAGCAAGATAAAGGGTGTGAACCTGGAATACATAATTAGTTCAAACAGAAAATAAGAGCAGGATTTGAGCTAGATTTATGTATTTCTGAATAATGAAATTAATTCATAATGACACAGTAACTTAAAGTTAGGGATGCACCGATCCGATATCGGACAGGGATGAACGATATATATATATATATATCGATCCGATAAATTATCAGCCAATAATGGGAAATTTATCATCATTATTAAAATTTATTATTCCAATAATGAAAGCCAAAATATAGAAAAACCTACCTCACCCTAATGCACTAAAAGTAGCATTTATTTAATTCAATTCTATGTTTCTGTCTGATTTATGGCTACTTGCAATATCTACAAAGCCAATGTTTGGGGGGGGGGGGGGGGCAGTAGCACTGCAAAATATAACACAACCAACTTAATCAAAGCTCCAGAAGCATTTCGACAAATTCAACGAATTTTGAAGATATTTTACCAAGTTGCTGGTCTACAATTTATCATTTTAATAATAAATAATAATCCGTATATTTATTGGTTACATTTTGTTTTACAAAAGTTAGAAAAAGCAATGTTTAAGTCAAGCCTGATGTTGCCTTACACATAAAAGAACGATCCCAGTCACTTCCACACAACAGCTTATTAATTAAACACTGATATTGGATTAGTTCTCGGTATTTGCCGATATACCCGAAGCCCAAGTATCGGATCGGGACTGAAATATCGGGACTCGGCATATCCCAACTTAAATTATGTCATTGGGAAAATGACTATTTCAATTGAGACTTTTTTTCTTCTATATTTTGGATGTGAGGATCCAGACACAGACCGAATGAATTCAATTTACAACCTAGTAACTTTCTGCAAATCAAGGCAGAAATATAACAGTAGCCGAGCAGCTGCTCACTGAGTATGTGGGTTGTTTAAATGGTTGATTGTGAAAGACATGCGAGAGTACCGATATGAATCATCAATGCAAAAGGAAAAATCACGTCAAGGTAAAATAAAACTATAAATATGTTGCGTACAGGTCAGTAGTACCTGCAGGCTCAACAACAATATCTACAATATACACCGTGGGATGTTGAGAGGCAGATATGCAGAGACGGATCACACAGGAAAACATACGAGAGTTTTTTTTTTCTTTTGTAAAACCCAATCATAGACACACATGCGGGAGCCCAGAGCAGACACAAACACACGGAACGAAGTGATAGATGGAGGTGTGAAAACGAGTGGGACGAGAAGCCCGTAATGAGAGGGGGGTTTCCACTACCCACACAGTCTGTCCCATCACCTCCGGCTGCATGTGCACCGTCTCCCCGCGTGAGCAGAACACACTTATCTCATACAGGCTGTCATCAGATTTCAACCAAACCACATAAACCTAGTCATTATCCGGCTGATGTGTTGCTGCAGCACACAGCAGCATTTCCATGCAGATGAAGTGGCAACTGGTGTCATGCCAACTGGCCTGCTCTTCACTTCAAAGAAATGAGAAAGGACAGAAGACGTGTGAGTTCACGGCGGTGGGAAACAGACAGAAAGAGTCAGAAGATTCAAAGAGACGGATTAGAAGAAAGTCCATAGAGGGAAGATATTAAAAAAAGCCTTCAACCCAACACATGTAGTGTTGCAGATTATGATCTACTGGTGTCAAAATGATTAAAAAAAAAAAAAAACATTTGAAAAAGAATTATAACATTAAATGCCTTAGTGCCTTTGTGCTCTTTTATCTTGCTTATATATGTAAAGCACTTTGAATTGCCTTTGTGTATGAAATGTGCTATATAAATAAACTTGCCTTGCCTTAATAATCCATCTGTAGTGTCAGAGTGAGATTTGTATTGGTGCAGTTGCTATTAAAATAACACAACATACATCACGGCCTGGAGTCATATTTTCTGTTACATTGCCTATGTATTAAATATAGTTGTGGAGTCACACATACTCAGACAAAAAGTGTGGTGAACGAGCTATTATAAGCAGCCAAATTGTGTGGACTCCAGCCTGAAGGGGAAATGAAACTATAAATAACAAAACATTAATGAACCTTATGTTCAAATTATCTAAAAATTCAGAGGGTTTCTAACACGCTGTTTGAATTTCTAGGCACTTCTTTGTTTTATGGCCTAACAAAATCTACAATTTCTTCTAATTTCTCTGGAGGTAAAACGTAGACCATAAAACTAAACTAAACTGGAGGGTGGCAGTATCCTATTGGGATGCTTAACTGTAATGAGAACTGCATATTATTAGTTAAAATAAGAATCTAAGATGATCACAATGGGGGTCTAAATGAATTATCCTGACATACCTCAGTGGCTGCACACTAGACCCGCTGCTCACTCAGTATAATAAGGCTTTGGTAGCACAAAGTCCTAACTTTAAATAAACAAGTAGTATTGTAGGTTCATGTTTTTACCTTTTGTATTCTAGAAAATACAAGGACTTTCATTTTGCAGGGGTTTAGCAAATATACGCCTTAAATTAAAAGGATTCACATAGAGGGACTTCATAAACTGGGATTTTAAAATGTATAACTGATTTCCAATCCATTATGCATATTATATATATATAAATAAATAAATAAATATATATATATATAAATATATATAAATACATATAAATATATATATATATATAAATACATATAAATATATAGATATAGATATATATATCTATATATATATATAGATATCTATATAGATCTATCTATATAGATCTATATAGATATGTATATCTATATATATATATATCTATATAGATATGTATATCTATATATATCTATATATATATATAGATATATATATATATATATATATCTATAGATATATATATATATATATATATATATATATATATATATATATATATATATATATATATATATATATATATATATATATATATATATATATATATATATATATATATATTTATATGTATTTATATATATATTTATATATATATTTATTTATTTATTTATATATATATCTATATCTATCCATCTATATATATATATATCTATATATATATCTATATCTATCTATCTATATATATATATATATATAAATAAATAAATATATATATTATGCATGCATGTATTTAGCAGGTGAATTGAGTTACACAAAGGATAGATAGAAAAGGAAAAAGAGGTAGAGTGTTTTGAGGACCTTTCTACTGTAGATAACGTGCCAGTATCATTTTTTTATTGCACTTATAATACAGGATGCACTCAGCTGCCAGTTTATTAGGCACACCGAGCTAAACTAATGCATGTAATACAACAGCCTGAACATAAATCCTGCCTTCATGAAGCTTATAATGTTGAGTTTTTGTTTTAGACAGGTGTTGACTGAACTTCATGGTCATGTTGGGGTCTGTTGAATTGCATTGCATTAAACTGAGAGCTGTTTCCTCTAACCAGGGTCTTATTGAAGACCAGATATATTTGTGAATGTAACTGTGATGCCAGTGGTGTGACCGTCATTGTTCATTTAACGTTATTAATACTGACTGACCCTTTATCACAGCAGAGGAAAAGCACAGGTGTTGCTGATTTCATTAATGATTGCTCACATCCAATAAGCCATTCTAGTGAGCTAGTAAGGACCAGGAATGCCTCACCTAAACTGAATGCAGTCATAAAAAATATCATTAAATACACTTGTGCATATGTCAAAATGTCTGCTATGAAAAGGCCTATATCTGCATAAAAGCAACATACTTATTGACAATATAATTTATGGACTTAGATGGGACTGCCGTACACGTTTCTGGACAAACACTTTATCAAATTGTCTTGCGGGGCATGAATTTAACCAGTAAGTTACTAAAACAATTTAGAATTATTAATTTAGTGTCATACCTGTGAGCTTATTTGTAGATGGAAACCAAACAAATTTGTGAAGGAAATGCATTTTAATATCTGGTGTAAATGTTACCAGCTAAACCAAACTCATGAGCAGAATGCTGTGGTCCTGCTCTTCTAAACAAACTTTTTATTTGACCACCACAGAGATACTCACACACCTTCAACTTTCTCAGCACAGATCTCCTTGGCTTTCTCCCTCATCATTTTGGGGATCAGGACATCCGTCTCCACGTGCCTCAGATGGACCTCTGAGGAAGCAGAAGGACAGAAACACAGGTGAACCATCAGAACCCTCAGAACCATGGTACACAGCCTGCAATGCTAGCCTGCAATGCTAGCCTGTGATGCTAACAGCCTGCAATGCTAGCCTGCAATGCTAACAGCCTGCAATGCTAACAGCCTGCAATGCTAACCTGCAATGCTAACAGCCTGCAATGTTAACAGCCTGCAATGCTAACAGCCTGCAATGCTAACCTGCAATGCTAACAGCCTGCAATGCTAACAGCCTGCAATGCTAGCCTGTGATGCTAACAGCCTGCAATGCTAGCAGCCTGCAATGCTAACAGCCTGCAATGCTAACAGCCTGCAATGCTAACAGCCTGCAATGCTAACAGCCTGCAATGCTAACAGCCTGCAATGCTGACAGAGTCAACATTTAGCCCGTTAAGGCAGGTTAGGGTTAGTATGGTGAACATACATAACGTGAACTTCATTTATCACCTCCCATTACATAGAGAGAGCCACTTTAGCTTATCTATGCTAGCCTAGCTAACGTTAGCTTCACACAGCACTGTATAAAGAGCTGAGTGACCCGGATGCTCAGCTAACAGTTAACGTGATAAAAGACCCATTAAATAGAGTAAAGGTGTGTTTCTTACCTGCAGCAGCTGCTTCCATCGTGATGTTTCTCAAAACAAACTGGACCAATGTGACCTCGCGTGCGCTCCAAATACTTCCGCTGACGTAGTTAGGCGACGTAAGAAACTACAGATCCCAGAGTTCCGCGCGGTTTCCGCCGGTGGTCATTTCAGTTTAAAGGAGTTTCTGTTTCTGTTACATTCATAAGAGAAGGGGTTAGAAACACTTTCCATCCGCTAGTGTGGTTAAGCTTATAATAACAATAATAATAATAATAATAATAATAATAATCATTATTATTATAACAATTATAAAAATTATTTTTTAATAATAATAAAAATAATAACAATAATAATAATAATAATAATAATAATAATTATTATTATTATAACAATTATGTTTAATAATAATAAAAATAACAACAATAATAATAATAATAATACCATCATAGCCTGAATAATACATTCAAGGTTTTTGGACATAATCGTGCACCTTAACACAAGGTTTTTTATTTTGTGAGTGATGTCATAGCTGAGCATCATAAAGTATTATTTTATTGTGGAAATGTTGTGAATTTAGTGAAGACCAGTGCTTCCTTCCATTACCATTATTGCATGACTTTTACTTATATTTTATTTAATTATTATGAATAATTGTAGGCCTATAAACCCATTGCTAATGTCACATGTGATTCGATCTATGGGCAGAAGCAAAGCTGCCAGCTGTGATATCTGTAGCATCAATGACAAATTAAACAGTATTCCTAATTATGGCTGAATTATTAAAGCTTTAGTTTTTCAGGATTTAATGACTGAATGATATTATAAAATATATTCATTCTTTCTTTTTTCACATGCAAGATAATACATACATAATAAAACAAATCTGTTATTTGGACCAACTGTGGAATAAAGACATAAGAAAGGTGAGAGAACACTCCGCTGAACATCCCACCACAATGTTTGTGAGTCTGCACCACAGACTGCATGTTGAGCACAGTAAGCCTGACCACAGTCAGTTGTGTGGCGGACGGGCTGTCTGGATCCCATGAGAGGAGAACCCACCTGTTCAGTCAGAGCGACAGGTACACACTCACAGGTACACACTCACAGGTACACACTCACAGACAGACACACACACCTTCAAGCAAAACACAAGCTTCACACATATTGTTAGACTACAGTAAGGAACAGGCGTAAGCTACCCACCTCCGCATCCAAACCACACACACACACCCAGTGCGCCTTCACAACTCACACTCACCCACACACACACACACACACACACACACACACACACACACACACACACACCAGCAGCAGCAGAGGGGATATAGTGAATGTCTGCCTGAAGTTCTCACGGCTCTCTTACCTTACAACGCTAAAGCTGCCACTTTACCTCTGTGGAGGAGCACATTCTTTTTCATCTACAAACCAAAGGCCAGAAAGAGAAAAACAATGATATCTACAAGTAGAAAAAAGACTCCTTTAACAAACAGAGACCATCACCTGTATGAATGTTTTAGTTTGCCCCAGACTTAGACACACACAGCAGATGGACACACACATCTCCAGCTCCCAGACAGCACACTCTTCTGTTTCTATCCCTCCAGGTGGGCATCTGCAGATGATAATATCAGCAGATCTTTCCAAACTGCAGCACTAGCCAAGTTTCCACAACAGAGCCAAGTGGAGCACATGCGAATGATTTGCACAACCACTGAACCAAATCTGAAAAAAATCATATTTTATCTCTTGAATACTTGACAAAACATGAGTTTTATTTGATATGTTTCATCCTGCAAGTAATATGTCCCTGTAACAAACATCCACTCTGCCACTATGCAAATAATTGAAACTACAAAAATATTCTTTACTATCCAGAATATCAACAAATCTCTCAGACACAGTGTATGTGGTAACTATGCATATCCATACATATAAAATATGTATATAAGTAATGTTTTCTTTATAAAAAGAGTAAAATAACAACAATGTCTAATGATGTGGAGGAAATACAGTCTGGTACACTGGGAATAATAGTGCATCATCTACTTTTAAGGGTTGCAAAGAATATATTTTACAGTTCTTCACAAATGTAAATGGACATGGGACATGCAAACACATAATTATAAATAAAAGTAAACTGAGCGATTAGATTAGTTAAAGGGTTATAATGATCCACCAATGCTCATGCACAGTGTGTTTAACGTCTAAGTTCAAACCATTCGTATTCTTCATAAGCAAAAAGAACAGCAGGTTTCTGTATTGGGAAGCACAAAATCATAGCATGCTTTCTAACTGAGTCCTTAGGATTATCTCTGAGAGTGTTGCCTGCCTACTGAACTGCTTTCATGCTCACACTTACTCAAAGAAAACAAATATTTATCTTCCCTTATATTCTTGTTTGACTGCGGTATAAATATACAGAAAAAAACAGATGCTTATTAATTGCAAGTGTGAACCCTCTTTGGGTTTTATAATTAGGTTGTTATGATAAAATATAAAGAACAAGAGAGCCAAAATGCAATAGTCAAACAAACAGCTATCAGGTGGTTTTACTAATTCACTTACTGACTTATTATGAAAGACAATCAATAACTGAAGCAATTGCATATTGTTGTTTAGTTCTGAAACAGAGTAGATCCTGGAAGATCAGCCTTTAAGGAAAGAAATCTTAACCGTATTTGTTGATTTCCAGCTCAGCAAATTAGACTCCCACACATGCTATGTTCATTTTGTGTCATGGAAGAGTAAAATCGTACGTAATGTGCCTTTAAAACGACATCCTAGTCTGTAAAATACTGCACAAGACTGAAAAGGAATCAATTCTATGTCTCAGGAAGAGAGCAAGTATCAAGCCCAGTTGGCTCATGGTGGAAACTGCTCACCACCAGGTAGCATGCTGGGTTATATGGCAGAGGCACGGGCTCCCAACACTGATCCAATATTACCCAAGCAGCAGGCTCCATGAACCTGGCAGAAGGAGGTTAGCAAAGTTAAACCCTCTTACAACATGCTTCACTGCTCCGGGCCGACCACCAGCTCCTCCAACTGTCCACCGACAGCCGCAGAACAAGATCCCTGTCTGTCAGAGAATGTTAAAGGCTCACTGACACCTGAGTCTTATTGATGTATGATTTATGTATATTATTTATCTAAGCATAGTAATGTAGAATCCACTAAAAGCACCATTAAAAGTGGAAGACATTTTGTTGCAGCGAGGATGATAATATTGAAAGAAGTACAAGGACAGATTTTGACTTGTACCACGGAGGAAAGTATATTTAATAACTAAAACCTTAAAGAAACAGCCTGTGTTTTACAAAAGGCTCGTCTCCGCTCCGCACAGCGTGACGGAGGACGTGTGTTCTGATTTCCTCAATCCCCCCCCACTCCTCCGTATCGCTGTCTTCCAAGACGTGGTACGGCCGGCAGATGGGGTGTAGAGATGAGATTTGAGAGAGTGTTTAAGCCCGAGCCACGGGGAGCCTCTTCAGGGTCGACGGAGAGCAGATAATCCAACGAGTCGGGTGAGGGGATTACAAACCTACAGGCAGACCTCTGCTGTGGAGCACCTTCCGCAGGTCAACTCTGTGACATTTGGCAGTGGTGATTAATGTCAATGTCAACTAAGTGCATCTTGATGTTAGAATGAGTCACAGCTTGGAAGCTTATCTTCTTGCTGGCTTTTGCTACCGATTTATTTAACACAAGATGGTAAATATTGTGATGAAACAGTCATGGTGATCTGTGATGGAGTTTGCTAGAATGATTTTGAAGGTAAGCACATGCTTCCCTCTGCCTTCCTGTTTTCTCTTAAAGCTCAGATCTTTAACCAAACCTGATGTGTGTCACAGAAGAAGAAGGATATTGAGATTTTATCTTTTTTAAATTATGATGACAACAACTTGCTCCAGCTCAACTGATTCAAGTTTGAAGTAGGGCTGGGCAATATAGCAAAACTCTTCTATCCCGATCAGGTCATTTCATATCTCGATAACGATATATATCACGATATAGCATGTTTTCTGATCACACTAACCACATAGTAAAACCTATTTCTGTATACTCCTGTGTGAATTAAATACTTGACAAATGAAAAGTACTGAGTATTTTTTCATTTTGAGAACTTGAGTGCAAAATTAACATAACAGTTTTAAGTGAAATTATAGAGAAAAAATAAATAAATATCGACCTAGCCAATATCGTGATTGAAACGAAATAGAAAAATATATACGATAGACCATTTTATATAATTTTGAAAATATATGTAAGGGATAATGTACAACGAGCTGGTCATTGTTGTGAAATAAACCCCTGAAAGGGCGATGCGGCCGTGATTGAGCAGTCAGAATCGAGTGTAATAAATCATCATATTGCCCTAAGCACTAATGGCACTGGTGTGTACCAAATATAATCACCAGACACCTATAAAGCCTACAACCCCAATTCAACAATATGAGAAACAACATAATTGTTTCTGGGTAGAATAAAGTTACACCGTGATATTCAAATGAGCCACAGAGCTTTTTTGGTCATATTGGCACCACCCAAGCAATGTCAGGATGCATTTCCTCTCAAGCAAGTGAAGGGATCTGCCACTGTGCCACAATCTGCACCCGCTTCTCAGGCAGGCTAAACCCTTTGACACCACAGTTTTTAATTAAAATTACATTAGGAGTAATCAGCCGGAAGAGTTGGGGATGGAGGTCAGAGGCATCGAGGGAGGGTTGGGTGAGCGGAGGAACAGTTTGCATAGATGATGAGAGAGGGAGAGGTTGACCCTAAACCAGTGATCTCTGCTGCCGGGTTAGTAGAGATGTTGCTGTTGTCATGGTTAGCTGGTGGTTGTTTATGTACTTTTCTTTATTAATAAAGGAGTAACAATACTGTATGAAAATAGCAAGGGCAAATTTCTCTCAGTCTTTATAGTTTTGCACGACAGGGCGCAAATCTCACACGCAAGTATGATTATTAGGGCTTTCACAGTTAACACGATAATAAAGTGTTAACGCAAAATCGCTTTAATGCCACTAATTTATTAACACATTGACACAATTGATCTTTCAGAGGTTGTACTGGACTCAGTTTTAAAGCTAGTAATGTTACTGGTATTATATGAAACTATAACCTGATGAATCCATCGGTACCAACCAGGTCACACCAGCTTTTCGGAAAGGACGTTAAATAACGCTCCAAATTTACGCTAAATTTTGTCGAGGAAAAACTGTCATGTCCATTTCCAAAGGGGTCCCTTGACCTCTGACCTCCAGATCAGTGAATGTAAATGGGTTCTATGGGTACCCACGAGTCTCCCCTTTACAGACATGCCCACTTTATGATAATCACATGCAGTTTGGGGCAAGTCATAGTGAAGTCAGCACACTGACACACTGACAGCTGTTGTTGCCTGTTGGGCTGCAGTTTGCCATGTTATGATCTGAGCATATTGTTTTATGCTAAATGCAGAACCTGTGAGGGTTTCTGGACAATATCTGTCATTGTTTTGTGTTGTTACTTGATTTCCAGTAATAAATATATACATACATTTGCATAAAGCAGCATATTTGTCCACTCCCATGTTGATAAGAGGATTAAATACTTGACAAATCTCCCTTTAAGGTACATTTAGAACAGATCAAAAATGTGTGATTAATTTGCAATTAATCATGATTAACTATTTTTATCGATTGACGGCCCTAATGATTATACAATTGAACTGGCCGATTCACTAATTAGTATAAACAGAAACTATGAGATTAAAGTTTGATGACTTCCTCCAGTTACTGAATTATTCTCCTGTTCAGTTCTGACATGCTCAGTGGTGATTCCGTAAAATGTAAAACTAAGTTGTTGAAAGGTTTTTTTTTTTTAGAAGAGACACATGTGGCTTTCTCACTGCATCTGTAAAAGGGGAAGACCAAATGTTAATATAACTTCCTTCCTCCCAGAAACAGGAGAGGGCTGAAGAGAGAAGGCTACAAAGGCCCCATTCGTTCTCACTTGAGGGGCTCTCGCCAAGATAATTATAAGCTTTATGAAAGTACACAGCAAAAAAGTGGAAGAAACCCACCAAAAGAATGGATAGACGGGAGAAGAAAATTACTTTTCCCCTCTGCCTTCGCTTTATGCCCCCTTTAACAAGAGACGAGACGGCAGCGGATGGAGGAGGCTTCTTCAGGAGGCTTCCCGGGGCTTTTTGCGGGCGAGGCAAACAGGGACGAGGGAGAGCATTCAGCTCTTCTTGTGTTTCTCCCATTCATTAAGCCAGCAAACCTTTGACCAGTCTACAATGACCAGAGTTTTCCCTCATTACATGGTCCATCCTGATGAAAAGATGAAGAGGACAGAGACGAGGACAACAAGGAGTGCAGAAATGAAGACCACACCATTTGAATAGGGGTTGGGTATAGAATCCACTAGCACTAAACAACACCAAAGAGAACATCTTGTCTTTTCATCAAGTTTTTTTCTCCATCTCTCTCTCCCCTTTTCTCTGTCCTTTTTTTCTAGAATATGATCCTCTCTAGGCTTCTGTGCCCACATTGCCTACACTGCGCTGAGTGTCTGAATGCGGTTAATTATCTAAAAGGAAAAGTTTGTACCTGTTGAAAAGCTATCCTTGGTTGCTTGGCTTGTTAATGCCAACAAAAAGCAGCCATAGCGGATGGTCAGAGGACACCACATGCTGCGGAGCCTTTCAGACAGTCCCTAATAAGAATGCAGTGGTGAGAGCGCAGGGGAGAGGAAGATAGGTAGGAAGGAGAAAAGAAAAGAAAGGGGAAAAAACATCTTTTACCTCTCCATCTATAATTACTCCAAATGAAGAATAGGCTGAAGAAATGGCCGGGGAGACTTTCCATTATGACAGGAAAAAAAAAAACATCAAGTAGAGAAGGCAAAGCACAAGATCGATAGATTTTTAATGGATAAAAGAGACTTTTTTTTTTTTATAACATCTCAGAAGTAACGACGTACTGTATGTGCATCAGTGTGTGTGTGCCCAAGTAAAATCACATTTGTGACTTTTAAATGCACAAAAGCGCTGTCCAGACGCCATTATGTGTTCACTTCATCAGTCCGACAGCCAGTATGCTTCAGTGAAGCCAGACTAAAGCTACCGCTGTCTGAATCTGCTGCTGTCTGAATCTGCTGCATGCAATGCTCAGATATCTTCATCATTTTCTCTCTCAATAATATGCAGGAACATTCTTCACGTTATTCGGTTGAAATGAATCCCTGAAGTAAGAAGAGGACTGCCTCCTCTTTCAGCATTACAGAGAGATGTTGCTGTTGGGCCGACAGCGATCTGTTTGTTTGTGTGTGTGTGTGTGTGTGTGTGTGTGTGTGTGTGTGTGTGTGTGTGTGTGTGTGTGTGTGTGACCCGCTGACCTGGGCGGAAGTGTCATCTCGTGCTGTAAATGGGCCTGTAAATGTTTTCACACTCTCACAGGGAGATGGTGTGTGGTGAAGCTTTGGGGAGGTAAAGCTTGGCCGGCAGCGTTCATCTTGTCATCACGCCTTTCACACCTTAAAACAATAATACACTCACATGCACTATGTGCAAGGTCAACAAACAGAAATATGCTACAATTTCAATGTGCACATTGGTGGAAACAATGATCAACCCTGTCACCTATAAAATGACCTTCCCATACAACTAATCTGCACTCTCGGTTACTTTGAGGGAAACATATTTTCTACCGAATTACAGCCAGTTTCAAACAGTTTTAAACATGTGATTAACTTGTAAATTGAAACAAAACGAAACAAAAATGCAACAAAATTACTTCATTAGGTTTAGTAAAAAAACTAACATGGTTTGGCTTAAAATGACTTCAACATTAAAACAAAACAAAGATGCAACAAAACTACTTGGTTGGGTTTAGTAAAAAATAGGGCTGTCAAAATGAACGCAATAATAACGTGTTAACGCAAAATCGTTTTAACGCCACTAATTTCTTTAACACATTCACACAGTCGATCTTTCGGAGGTTGTAGCCGGCTCAGTTTTAAAGCTAGAGTGAAGATACTGGCATGAAACTAGAACCTGATGAATCCATCGGTACCAACCAGGTCAGACTAGAACCTGATGAATCCATCGGTACCAACCAGGTCAGACTAGCTGGTCATGAAGGAGGTTAAAACTCCAAACGAGGACAAACCTGCATGTCCATTTTTCAAAGGGGTCCCTTGACCTCTGACCTCCAGATCAGTGAATGTAAATGGGTTCTATGAGTACCCACGAGTCTCCCCTTTACAGACATGCCCACTTTATGATAATCACATGCAGTTTGGGGCAAGTCATAGTGAAGTCAGCACACTGACACACTGACAGCTGTTGTTGCCTGTTGGGCTGCAGTTTGCCATGTTATGATCTGAGCATATTGTTTTATGCTAAATGCAGAACCTAAGAGGGTTTCTGGATGATATTTTTCTTGACATTTTCTTTTTTTTTTTTTTTTTACATTCTTCAGACTTTTTTGGGGACTTTTTTTTTTTTTGACATTTCCCCACATTTAAAAAAAAATGTTTTTCGACATTATTCAAAATTTTTTTTTTTTTTTTTTTACATTTTTCTGACATTTTTCAAACTTTTTTTGGGACATTTTTTGACATTTGTCAGACTTTTTTTAGGGGCTTTTTTTTTCGTTTCTTAGTTTTTTGTTTAATGTCGTGGTATTTTTTATTTTTTGTTATTTTTTGCATTTTTTATTAATATCTTTTATGGTTTCGTTTTCATTTCTTAGTTTTTAGTTTAATGTTGTGGTATTTTTTTTTTCTTTTTTTTTTTTATTAATATCTTTTATGGTTTCGTTTTCATTTCTTAGTTTTTAGTTTAATGTTGTGGTATTTTTTTTTTTTTTTATTATTATTTTTTTTTTTTATCAATATATTTTATGGTTTCGTTTTCATTTCTTAGTTTTTAGTTCAATGTTGTATTTTTTTTTTTTATTAATATGAGTTAGGGTTAGGGGGTTAGGGTTAGGGGTTAGGGTTAGGGTTAGGGTTAGGGTTAGGGTTAGGGTTAGGGGGTTTATGGTTTCGTTTTCACTTCTTAGTTTTTAGTTCCATGTTGTATTTTTTTTTTTTTTCATTTTTTATTAATATGGGTTAGGGTTAGGGGGTTAGGGTTAGGGGTTAGGGTTAGGGTTAGGGGGTTTATGGTTTCGTTTTCACTTCTTAGTTTTTAGTTCCATGTTGTATTTTATTTATTTTTTTATTTTTTTATTTATTTTTTATTAATATCTTTTATGGTTTCGTTTTCATTTCTTAGTTTTTAGGTCAATGTTGTATTTTTTTTTTTTTTTTTTTTTTTATTAATATGAGTTAGGGTTAGGGGTTAGGTTTAGGGTTAGGGGGTTTATGGTTTCGTTTTCACTTCTTAGTTAGGGTTAGGGTTAGGGTTAGGGTTAGGGTTAGGGTTAGGGGGTTTATGGTTTCGTTTTCACTTCTTAGTTTTTAGTTCCATGTTGTATTTTTTTTTTTTTTTCATTTTTTATTAATATGAGTTAGGGGTAGGGGGTTAGGGTTAGGGGTTAGGGTTAGGGTTAGGGGGTTTATGGTTTCGTTTTCACTTCTTAGTTTTTAGTTCCATGTTGTATTTTATTTATTTATTTATTTTTTTTTTTTATTAATATCTTTTATCGTTTCGTTTTCATTTCTTAGTTTTTAGTTCAATGTTGTGGTATTTTTTTTTTTTATTATTTTTTTTTTTTTTTTATCAATATCTTTTATGGTTTCGTTTTCATTTCTTAGTTTTTAGTTCAATGTTGCATTTTTTTTTTTTTTCATTTTTTATTAATATGGGTTAGGGTTAGGGGGTTAGGGTTAGGGGTTAGGGTTAGGGTTAGGGTTAGGGTTAGGGTTAGGGGGTTTATGGTTTCGTTTTCACTTCTTAGTTTTTAGTTCCATGTTGTATTTTATTTATTTTTTAATTTTTTAATTTATTTTGTATTAATATCTTTTATGGTTTCGTTTTCACTTCTTAGTTTTTAGTTCCATGTTGTATTTTATTTATTTTTTTATTTTTTTATTTATTTTTTATTAATATCTTTTATGGTTTCGTTTTCACTTCTTAGTTTTTAGTTCAATGTTGTATTTTTTTTTTTTATTAATATCTTTTATCGTTTCGTTTTCATTTCTTAGTTTTTAGTTTAATTTTGTGGTATTTTTTTTTTTTTATTATTTTTTTTTTTTTTTTTATTTATTTTTTTTTTTTATTAATATCTTTTATGGTTTTGTTTTCACTTCTTAGTTTTTAGTTCAATGTTGTATTTTTTTTTTTTTTTTTTTTATTAATATGAGTTAGGGTTAGGGGGTTAGGGTTAGGGGTTAGGGTTAGGGTTAGGGTTAGGGGGTTTATGGTTTCGTTTTCACTTCTTAGTTTTTAGTTCCATGTTGTATTTTTTTTTTTTTTTTTTTTTATTAATATCTTTTATGGTTTCGTTTTCACTTCTTAGTTTTTAGTTCCATGTATTTTTTTTTTTTTTTATTTTATTAATATCTTTTATGGTTTCGTTTTCACTTCTTAGTTTTTAGTTCCATGTTGTATTTTTTTTATTTTTTTTTATTAATATCTTTTATGGTTTCGTTTTCACTTCTTAGTTTTTAGTTCAATGTTGTATTTTTTTTTTTTTTCATTTTTTATTAATATGAGTTAGGGTTAGGGGGTTAGGGTTAGGGGTTAGGGTTAGGGTTAGGGTTAGGGGGTTTATGTTTTCGTTTTCACTTCTTAGTTTTTAGTTCCATGTTGTATTTTTTTTTTTTTTTTTTTTTATTAATATCTTTTATGGTTTCGTTTTCACTTCTTAGTTTTTAGTTCCATGTATTTTTTTTTTTTTTTATTTTATTAATATCTTTTATGGTTTCGTTTTCACTTCTTAGTTTTTAGTTCCATGTTGTATTTTTTTATTTTTTTTTATTAATATCTTTTATGGTTTCGTTTTCACTTCTTAGTTTTTAGTTCAATGTTGTATTTTTTTTTTTTTTCATTTTTTATTAATATGGGTTAGGGTTAGGGGGTTAGGGTTAGGGGTTAGGGTTAGGGTTAGGGTTAGGGTTAGGGTTAGGGGGTTTATGGTTTCGTTTTCACTTCTTAGTTTTTAGTTCCATGTTGTATTTTATTTATTTTTTAATTTTTTAATTTATTTTGTATTAATATCTTTTATGGTTTCGTTTTCACTTCTTAGTTTTTAGTTCCATGTTGTATTTTATTTATTTTTTTATTTTTTTATTTATTTTTTATTAATATCTTTTATGGTTTCGTTTTCACTTCTTAGTTTTTAGTTCAATGTTGTATTTTTTTTTTTTATTAATATCTTTTATCGTTTCGTTTTCATTTCTTAGTTTTTAGTTTAATTTTGTGGTATTTTTTTTTTTTTATTATTTTTTTTTTTTTTTCTATTTATTTTTTTTTTTTATTAATATCTTTTATGGTTTTGTTTTCACTTCTTAGTTTTTAGTTCAATGTTGTATTTTTTTTTTTTTTCATTTTTTATTAATATGAGTTAGGGTTAGGGGGTTAGGGTTAGGGGTTAGGGTTAGGGTTAGGGTTAGGGGGTTTATGGTTTCGTTTTCACTTCTTAGTTTTTAGTTCCATGTTGTATTTTTTTTTTTTTTTTTTTTTATTAATATCTTTTATGGTTTCGTTTTCACTTCTTAGTTTTTAGTTCCATGTATTTTTTTTTTTTTTTATTTTATTAATATCTTTTATGGTTTCGTTTTCACTTCTTAGTTTTTAGTTCCATGTTGTATTTTTTTTATTTTTTTTTATTAATATCTTTTATGGTTTCGTTTTCACTTCTTAGTTTTTAGTTCAATGTTGTATTTTTTTTTTTTTTCATTTTTATTAATATGAGTTAGGGTTAGGGGGTTAGGGTTAGGGGTTAGGGTTAGGGTTAGGGTTAGGGGGTTTATGGTTTCGTTTTCACTTCTTAGTTTTTAGTTCCATGTTGTATTTTTTTTTTTTTTTTTTTTTATTAATATCTTTTATGGTTTCGTTTTCACTTCTTAGTTTTTAGTTCCATGTATTTTTTATTTTTTTTATTTTATTAATATCTTTTATGGTTTCGTTTTCACTTCTTAGTTTTTAGTTCCATGTTGTATTTTTTTATTTTTTTTTATTAATATCTTTTATGGTTTCGTTTTCACTTCTTAGTTTTTAGTTCAATGTTGTATTTTTTTTTTTTTTCATTTTTTATTAATATGGGTTAGGGTTAGGGGGTTAGGGTTAGGGGGTTTATGGTTTCGTTTTCACTTCTTAGTTTTTAGTTCCATGTTGTATTTTTTTTTTTTTTTTTTTTTATTAATATCTTTTATGGTTTCGTTTTCATTTCTTAGTTTTTAGTTTAATGTTGTTGTATTTATTTTTTTTTTTTTATTTTTTTTTTTTTTTTATTAATATCTTATGGTTTCGTTTTCACTCCTTAGTTTTTAGTTCAATGTTGTTGTATTTTTTTTTATTTTTTTTTTTTTTATTAATATCTTTTATGGTTTCGTTTTCACTTCTTAGTTTTTAGTTCAATGTTGTTTTTTTTTTTTTTTTATTAATATCTTTTATGGTTTCGTTTTCACTCCTTAGTTTTTAGTTTAATGTTGCGGGAAATCTTAATTGGGCATGGGACACAAGCTAAGGCTTGATCACCCTTTGGCTGGCCACCTTTGATTAGGGTGTTTAGTGATTAAAGGCCGAAACACCCACTGACTCGAAGGCACACTACTGAGGATGTGTCCCAAAATTGACATCTTAACTCAGTCTAAGAAATAAACCTCCCATGCCACTCTGTCAACATCACGGCAAATCTCATGTGAGTGCATACCATCTATTGGCACAATGGACAGTTTTAACATCTCGTCCCGTGTTTTATGATTCTGCGTTTTTTATTTTTATTTTTTTTTTATTTTTTATTAATATCTTTTATGGTTTCGTTTTCATTTCTTAGTTTTTAGTTCCATGTTGTCGTATTTTTTTTAATTTTTTTTCATTTTTTATTAATATCTTTAATGGTTTCGTTTTCATTTCTTAGTTTTTAGGTTGAAGTTGTGGTATTTTTTTTTACATTTTACGGATATCTTTTAACATTTGTCAGACTTTTTTCTTTTTTTTTTACTTTTTACAAGTTTTTTTCCGAAATTATTCAAACTTGTTTTTTTTTTTTAACATTTTTCGGACATTTGTCAGAATTTTTTGGGAAATTTTTGGACTTTTTTTTTTTTTTTTTACATTTTTTGGACATTCGTCAGACTTTTTCTTCTTTTTACATTTTACAGATATTTTAAAATAATTGTTTCGACATTATTCAAATTTCTTTTTTTCTTTTTACATTTTTCAGACTTTTTTTAGGAAATCTTTTAACATTTGTCAGAATTTTTGGGGGATTTTTTTTTTACATTCTTGGACATTTTTCAGACTTCTTTTTTTTTTTTACTTTTTACAAGTTTTTTTTCCGACATTATTCAAACTTTTTCTTTTTTTTTTACATTTTTCGGACATTTGTCAGACTTTTTTGGGAAATTTTTGGAACTTTTTTTTTTTTTTTATAATTTTGGACATTTTTCAGACTTTTTTTTTTCTTTTTCTTTAAATTTTTTGACATTTGTCAGACTTTTTCTTCTTTTTACATTTTTCGGAATTTTTTTTTTTTTTTTTTACATTTTACGGATATTTTAAAATAATTGTTTCGACATTATTCAAATTTTTTTTTTTTTTTTATTACATTTTTCGGATATTTTTCAATTTTGTTTTCGGGATCATTACATTTTTTTTTTTTTTTTTACATTTTTCGGACAATTTTCAATTTTGTTTTTGACATCATTTAATTAATTTTTTTTTTCTTACATTTTTTCAAAAAAAAAAATTCGACATTTTTCAATTTTTTAATGTACATTTTTTGACATTGTCGAACTTTTTATTTAATTTTTTACATTTTTTGGATATTTTGGACACCTCTGACCTCCAGATATGTGAATGTAAATGGGTTCTATGGGTACTCACGAGTCTCCCCTTTACAGACATGCCCACTTTATGATAATCACATGCAGTTTGGGGCAAGTCATAGTGAAGTCAGCACACTGACACACTGACAGCTGTTGTTGCCTGTTGGGCTGCAGTTTGCCATGTTATGATCTGAGCATATTGTTTTATGCTAAATGCAGAACCTAAGAGGGTTTCTGGATGATATTTTTCTTGACATTTTCTTTTTTTTTTTTTTTTTACATTCTTCAGACTTTTTTGGGGACTTTTTTTTTTTTTGACATTTCCCCACATTTAAAAAAAAATGTTTTTCGACATTATTCAAAATTTTTTTTTTTTTTTTTTTACATTTTTCTGACATTTTTCAAACTTTTTTTGGGACATTTTTTGACATTTGTCAGACTTTTTTTAGGGGCTTTTTTTTTCGTTTCTTAGTTTTTTGTTTAATGTCGTGGTATTTTTTATTTTTTGTTATTTTTTGCATTTTTTATTAATATCTTTTATGGTTTCGTTTTCATTTCTTAGTTTTTAGTTTAATGTTGTGTTTTTTTTTTGTTTTTTGTTTTTTTATTTGTTTTTTTTTATTAATATCTTTTATGGTTTCGTTTTCATTTCTTAGTTTTTAGTTCCATGTTGTCGTATTTTTTTTAATTTTTTTTCATTTTTTATTAATATCTTTAATGGTTTCGTTTTCATTTCTTAGTTTTTAGGTTGAAGTTGTGGTATTTTTTTTTACATTTTACGGATATCTTTTAACATTTGTCAGACTTTTTTCTTTTTTTTTTACTTTTTACAAGTTTTTTTCCGAAATTATTCAAACTTGTTTTTTTTTTTTAACATTTTTCGGACATTTGTCAGAATTTTTTGGGAAATTTTTGGACTTTTTTTTTTTTTTTTTACATTTTTTGGACATTAGTCAGACTTTTTCTTCTTTTTACAATTTACGGCTATTTTAAAATAATTGTTTCGACATTATTCAAATTTTATTTTTTATTTTTACATTTTGCAGACTTTTTTTAGGAAATCTTTTAACATTTGTCAGAATTTTTGGGGGATTTTTTTTTTACATTCTTGGACATTTTTCAGACTTCTTTTTTTTTTTTACTTTTTACAAGTTTTTTTCCGACATTATTCAAACTTTTTCTTTTTTTTTTACATTTTTCGGACATTTGTCAGACTTTTTTGGGAAATTTTTGGAACTTTTTTTTTTTTTTTATAATTTTGGACATTTTTCAGACTTTTTTTTTTCTTTTTCTTTAAATTTTTTGACATTTGTCAGACTTTTTCTTCTTTTTACATTTTTCGGAATTTTTTTTTTTTTTTTTTACATTTTACGGATATTTTAAAATAATTGTTTCGACATTATTCAAATTTTTTTTTTTTTTTTATTACATTTTTCGGATATTTTTCAATTTTGTTTTCGGGATCATTACATTTTTTTTTTTTTTTTTACATTTTTCGGACAATTTTCAATTTTGTTTTTGACATCATTTAATTAATTTTTTTTTTCTTACATTTTTTCAAAAAAAAAAATTCGACATTTTTCAATTTTTTAATGTACATTTTTTGACATTGTCGAACTTTTTATTTAATTTTTTACATTTTTTGGATATTTTGGACACCTCTGACCTCCAGATATGTGAATGTAAATGGGTTCTATGGGTACTCACGAGTCTCCCCTTTACAGACATGCCCACTTTATGATAATCACATGCAGTTTGGGGCAAGTCATAGTGAAGTCAGCACACTGACACACTGACAGCTGTTGTTGCCTGTTGGGCTGCAGTTTGCCATGTTATGATCTGAGCATATTGTTTTATGCTAAATGCAGAACCTAAGAGGGTTTCTGGATGATATTTTTCTTGACATTTTCTTTTTTTTTTTTTTTTTACATTCTTCAGACTTTTTTGGGGACTTTTTTTTTTTTTGACATTTACCCACATTTAAAAAAAAATGTTTTTCGACATTATTCAAAATTTTTTTTTTTTTTTTTTTAAATTTTTCTGACATTTTTCAAACTTTTTTTGGGACATTTTTTGACATTTGTCAGACTTTTTTTAGGGGCTTTTTTTTTCGTTTCTTAGTTTTTTGTTTAATGTCGTGGTATTTTTTATTTTTTGTTATTTTTTGCATTTTTTATTAATATCTTTTATGGTTTCGTTTTCATTTCTTAGTTTTTAGTTTAATGTTGTGTTTTTTTTTTGTTTTTTTTTTTTTGTTTTTTTATTTGTTTTTTTTTATTAATATCTTTTATGGTTTCGTTTTCACTTCTTAGTTTTTAGTTCAATGTTGTATTTTTTTTTTTTTTCATTTTTTATTAATATGGGTTAGGGTTAGGGGGTTAGAGTTAGGGTTAGGGTTAGGGTTAGGGGGTTTATGGTTTCGTTTTCACTTCTTAGTTTTTAGTTCCATGTTTTTTTTTTTTTTTTTTTATTAATATCTTTTATGGTTTCGTTTTCACTCCTTAGTTTTTAGTTCAATGTTGTTGTATTTTTTTTTTTTTTTTTTTTTTTTAATATCTTTTATGGTTTCGTTTTCACTTCTTAGTTTTTAGTTCCATGTTGTATTTTTTTTTTTTGTATTAATATCTTTTATGGTTTCGTTTTCACTTCTTAGTTTTTAGTTTAATGTTGCGGGAAATCTTAATTGGGCATGGGACACAAGCTAAGGCTTGATCACCCTTTGGCTGGCCACCTTTGATTAGGGTGTTTAGTGATTAAAGGCCGAAACACCCACTGACTCGAAGGCACACTACTGAGGATGTGTCCCAAAATTGACATCTTAACTCAGTCTAAGAAATAAACCTCCCATGCCACTCTGTCAACATCACGGCAAATCTCATGTGAGTGCATACCATCTATTGGCACAATGGACAGTTTTAACATCTCGTCCCGTGTTTTATGATTCTGCGTTTTTTATTTTTATTTTTTTTTTATTTTTTATTAATATCTTTTATGGTTTCGTTTTCATTTCTTAGTTTTTAGTTCCATGTTGTCGTATTTTTTTTAATTTTTTTTCATTTTTTATTAATATCTTTAATGGTTTCGTTTTCATTTCTTAGTTTTTAGGTTGAAGTTGTGGTATTTTTTTTTACATTTTACGGATATCTTTTAACATTTGTCAGACTTTTTTATTTTTTTTTTACTTTTTACAAGTTTTTTTCCGAAATTATTCAAACTTGTTTTTTTTTTTTAACATTTTTCGGACATTTTTCAGAATTTTTTGGGAAATTTTTGGACTTTTTTTTTTTTTTTTTTACATTTTTTGGACATTCGTCAGACTTTTTCTTCTTTTTACATTTTACAGATATTTTAAAATAATTGTTTCGACATTATTCAAATTTCTTTTTTTCTTTTTACATTTTTCAGACTTTTTTTAGGAAATCTTTTAACATTTGTCAGAATTTTTGGGGGATTTTTTTTTTACATTCTTGGACATTTTTCAGACTTCTTTTTTTTTTTTACTTTTTACAAGTTTTTTTCCGACATTATTCAAACTTTTTCTTTTTTTTTTACATTTTTCGGACATTTGTCAGACTTTTTTGGGAAATTTTTGGAACTTTTTTTTTTTTTTTATAATTTTGGACATTTTTCAGACTTTTTTTTTTCTTTTTCTTTAAATTTTTTGACATTTGTCAGACTTTTTCTTCTTTTTACATTTTTCGGAATTTTTTTTTTTTTTTTTTACATTTTACGGATATTTTAAAATAATTTTTTCGACATTATTCAAATTTTTTTTTTTTTTTTATTACATTTTTCGGATATTTTTCAATTTTGTTTTCGGGATCATTACATTTTTTTTTTTTTTTTTACATTTTTCGGACAATTTTCAATTTTGTTTTTGACATCATTTAATTAATTTTTTTTTTCTTACATTTTTTCAAAAAAAAAAATTCGACATTTTTCAATTTTTTAATGTACATTTTTTGACATTGTCGAACTTTTTATTTAATTTTTTACATTTTTTGGATATTTTGGACACCTCTGACCTCCAGATATGTGAATGTAAATGGGTTCTATGGGTACTCACGAGTCTCCCCTTTACAGACATGCCCACTTTATGATAATCACATGCAGTTTGGGGCAAGTCATAGTGAAGTCAGCACACTGACACACTGACAGCTGTTGTTGCCTGTTGGGCTGCAGTTTGCCATGTTATGATCTGAGCATATTGTTTTATGCTAAATGCAGAACCTAAGAGGGTTTCTGGATGATATTTTTCTTGACATTTTCTTTTTTTTTTTTTTTTTACATTCTTCAGACTTTTTTGGGGACTTTTTTTTTTTTTGACATTTCCCCACATTTAAAAAAAAATGTTTTTCGACATTATTAAAAATTTTTTTTTTTTTTTTTTTACATTTTTCTGACATTTTTCAAACTTTTTTTGGGACATTTTTTGACATTTGTCAGACTTTTTTTAGGGGCTTTTTTTTTCGTTTCTTAGTTTTTTGTTTAATGTCGTGGTATTTTTTATTTTTTGTTATTTTTTGCATTTTTTATTAATATCTTTTATGGTTTCGTTTTCATTTCTTAGTTTTTAGTTTAATGTTGTGTTTTTTTTTTGTTTTTTGTTTTTTTATTTGTTTTTTTTTATTAATATCTTTTATGGTTTCGTTTTCATTTCTTAGTTTTTAGTTCCATGTTGTCGTATTTTTTTTAATTTTTTTTAATTTTTTATTAATATCTTTAATGGTTTCGTTTTCATTTCTTAGTTTTTAGGTTGAAGTTGTGGTATTTTTTTTTACATTTTACGGATATCTTTTAACATTTGTCAGACTTTTTTCTTTTTTTTTTACTTTTTACAAGTTTTTTTCCGAAATTATTCAAACTTGTTTTTTTTTTTTAACATTTTTCGGACATTTGTCAGAATTTTTTGGGAAATTTTTGGACTTTTTTTTTTTTTTTTTACATTTTTTGGACATTCGTCAGACTTTTTCTTCTTTTTACATTTTACAGATATTTTAAAATAATTGTTTCGACATTATTCAAATTTCTTTTTTTCTTTTTACATTTTTCAGACTTTTTTTAGGAAATCTTTTAACATTTGTCAGAATTTTTGGGGGATTTTTTTTTTACATTCTTGGACATTTTTCAGACTTCTTTTTTTTTTTTACTTTTTACAAGTTTTTTTCCGACATTATTCAAACTTTTTCTTTTTTTTTTACATTTTTCGGACATTTGTCAGACTTTTTTGGGAAATTTTTGGAACTTTTTTTTTTTTTTTATAATTTTGGACATTTTTCAGACTTTTTTTTTTCTTTTTCTTTAAATTTTTTGACATTTGTCAGACTTTTTCTTCTTTTTACATTTTTCGGAATTTTTTTTTTTTTTTTTTACATTTTACGGATATTTTAAAATAATTGTTTCGACATTATTCAAATTTTTTTTTTTTTTTTATTACATTTTTCGGATATTTTTCAATTTTGTTTTCGGGATCATTACATTTTTTTTTTTTTTTTTACATTTTTCGGACAATTTTCAATTTTGTTTTTGACATCATTTAATTAATTTTTTTTTTCTTACATTTTTTCAAAAAAAAAAATTCGACATTTTTCAATTTTTTAATGTACATTTTTTGACATTGTCGAACTTTTTATTTAATTTTTTACATTTTTTGGATATTTTGGACACCTCTGACCTCCAGATATGTGAATGTAAATGGGTTCTATGGGTACCCACGAGTCTCCCCTTTACAGACATGCCCACTTTATGATAATCACATGCAGTTTGGGGCAAGTCATAGTGAAGTCAGCACACTGACACACTGACAGCTGTTGTTGCCTGTTGGGCTGCAGTTTGCCATGTTATGATCTGAGCATATTGTTTTATGCTAAATGCAGAACCTAAGAGGGTTTCTGGATGATATTTTTCTTGACATTTTCTTTTTTTTTTTTTTTTTAAATTATTCAGACTTTTTTGGGGACTTTTTTTTTTTTTTAAATTTCCCCACATTTAAAAAAAAATGTTTTTCGACATTATTCAAAATTTTTTTTTTTTTTTTTTTACATTTTTCTGACATTTTTCAAACTTTTTTTGGGACATTTTTTGACATTTGTCAGACTTTTTTTAGGGGCTTTTTTTTCGTTTCTTAGTTTTTTGTTTAATGTCGTGGTATTTTTTATTTTTTGTTATTTTTTGCATTTTTTATTAATATCTTTTATGGTTTCGTTTTCATTTCTTAGTTTTTAGTTTAATGTTGTGTTTTTTTTTTGTTTTTTGTTTTTTTATTTGTTTTTTTTTATTAATATCTTTTATGGTTTCGTTTTCACTTCTTAGTTTTTAGTTCAATGTTGTATTTTTTTTTTTTTTCATTTTTTATTAATATGGGTTAGGGTTAGGGGGTTAGAGTTAGGGTTAGGGTTAGGGTTAGGGGGTTTATGGTTTCGTTTTCACTTCTTAGTTTTTAGTTCCATGTTGTAATTTTTTTTTTTTTATTAATATCTTTTATGGTTTCGTTTTCACTCCTTAGTTTTTAGTTCAATGTTGTTGTATTTTTTTTTTTTTTTTTTTTTTTTAATATCTTTTATGGTTTCGTTTTCACTTCTTAGTTTTTAGTTCCATGTTGTATTTTTTTTTTTTGTATTAATATCTTTTATGGTTTCGTTTTCACTTCTTAGTTTTTAGTTTAATGTTGCGGGAAATCTTAATTGGGCATGGGACACAAGCTAAGGCTTGATCACCCTTTGGCTGGCCACCTTTGATTAGGGTGTTTAGTGATTAAAGGCCGAAACACCCACTGACTCGAAGGCACACTACTGAGGATGTGTCCCAAAATTGACATCTTAACTCAGTCTAAGAAATAAACCTCCCATGCCACTCTGTCAACATCACGGCAAATCTCATGTGAGTGCATACCATCTATTGGCACAATGGACAGTTTTAACATCTCGTCCCGTGTTTTATGATTCTGCGTTTTTTATTTTTATTTTTTTTTTATTTTTTATTAATATCTTTTATGGTTTCGTTTTCATTTCTTAGTTTTTAGTTCCATGTTGTCGTATTTTTTTTAATTTTTTTTCATTTTTTATTAATATCTTTAATGGTTTCGTTTTCATTTCTTAGTTTTTAGGTTGAAGTTGTGGTATTTTTTTTTACATTTTACGGATATCTTTTAACATTTGTCAGACTTTTTTCTTTTTTTTTTACTTTTTACAAGTTTTTTTCCGAAATTATTCAAACTTGTTTTTTTTTTTTAACATTTTTCGGACATTTGTCAGAATTTTTTGGGAAATTTTTGGACTTTTTTTTTTTTTTTTTACATTTTTTGGACATTCGTCAGACTTTTTCTTCTTTTTACATTTTACAGATATTTTAAAATAATTGTTTCGACATTATTCAAATTTCTTTTTTTCTTTTTACATTTTTCAGACTTTTTTTAGGAAATCTTTTAACATTTGTCAGAATTTTTGGGGGATTTTTTTTTTACATTCTTGGACATTTTTCAGACTTCTTTTTTTTTTTTACTTTTTACAAGTTTTTTTCCGACATTATTCAAACTTTTTCTTTTTTTTTTACATTTTTCGGACATTTGTCAGACTTTTTTGGGAAATTTTTGGAACTTTTTTTTTTTTTTTATAATTTTGGACATTTTTCAGACTTTTTTTTTTCTTTTTCTTTAAATTTTTTGACATTTGTCAGACTTTTTCTTCTTTTTACATTTTTCGGAATTTTTTTTTTTTTTTTTTACATTTTACGGATATTTTAAAATAATTGTTTCGACATTATTCAAATTTTTTTTTTTTTTTTATTACATTTTTCGGATATTTTTCAATTTTGTTTTCGGGATCATTACATTTTTTTTTTTTTTTTTACATTTTTCGGACAATTTTCAATTTTGTTTTTGACATCATTTAATTAATTTTTTTTTTCTTACATTTTTTCAAAAAAAAAAATTCGACATTTTTCAATTTTTTAATGTACATTTTTTGACATTGTCGAACTTTTTATTTAATTTTTTACATTTTTTGGATATTTTGGACACCTCTGACCTCCAGATATGTGAATGTAAATGGGTTCTATGGGTACTCACGAGTCTCCCCTTTACAGACATGCCCACTTTATGATAATCACATGCAGTTTGGGGCAAGTCATAGTGAAGTCAGCACACTGACACACTGACAGCTGTTGTTGCCTGTTGGGCTGCAGTTTGCCATGTTATGATCTGAGCATATTGTTTTATGCTAAATGCAGAACCTAAGAGGGTTTCTGGATGATATTTTTCTTGACATTTTCTTTTTTTTTTTTTTTTTACATTCTTCAGACTTTTTTGGGGACTTTTTTTTTTTTTGACATTTCCCCACATTTAAAAAAAAATGTTTTTCGACATTATTCAAAATTTTTTTTTTTTTTTTTTTACATTTTTCTGACATTTTTCAAACTTTTTTTGGGACATTTTTTGACATTTGTCAGACTTTTTTTAGGGGCTTTTTTTTTCGTTTCTTAGTTTTTTGTTTAATGTCGTGGTATTTTTTATTTTTTGTTATTTTTTGCATTTTTTATTAATATCTTTTATGGTTTCGTTTTCATTTCTTAGTTTTTAGTTTAATGTTGTGTTTTTTTTTTGTTTTTTGTTTTTTTATTTGTTTTTTTTTATTAATATCTTTTATGGTTTCGTTTTCATTTCTTAGTTTTTAGTTCCATGTTGTCGTATTTTTTTTAATTTTTTTTCATTTTTTATTAATATCTTTAATGGTTTCGTTTTCATTTCTTAGTTTTTAGGTTGAAGTTGTGGTATTTTTTTTTACATTTTACGGATATCTTTTAACATTTGTCAGACTTTTTTCTTTTTTTTTTACTTTTTACAAGTTTTTTTCCGAAATTATTCAAACTTGTTTTTTTTTTTTAAAATTTTTCGGACATTTGTCAGAATTTTTTGGGAAATTTTTGGACTTTTTTTTTTTTTTTTTACATTTTTTGGACATTCGTCAGACTTTTTCTTCTTTTTACATTTTACAGATATTTTAAAATAATTGTTTCGACATTATTCAAATTTCTTTTTTTCTTTTTACATTTTTCAGACTTTTTTTATGAAATCTTTTAACATTTGTCAGAATTTTTGGGGGATTTTTTTTTTACATTCTTGGACATTTTTCAGACTTCTTTTTTTTTTTTACTTTTTACAAGTTTTTTTCCGACATTATTCAAACTTTTTCTTTTTTTTTTACATTTTTCGGACATTTGTCAGACTTTTTTGGGACATTTTTTCAACTTTTTTTTTTTATTTTTGGACATTTTTCAGACTTTTTTTGAGACATTTTTTGACATTTGTCAGACTTTTTTTTCTTTTTTTAAATTTCTTGGACATTTTTCGGAATTTTTTTTTTTTTTATTTTTTTTTACATTTTACAGATATTTTAAAATAATTGTTTAGACATTATTAAAATTTTTTTTTTTTTTTTATTACATTTTTCGGTTATTTTTCAATTTTGTTTTCGGGATCATTACATTTTTTTTTTTTTTTTTACATTTTTCGGACAATTTTCAATTTTGTTTTTGACATCATTTAATTAATTTTTTTTTTCTTACATTTTTTCAAAAAAAAAAATTCGACATTTTTCAATTTTTTAATGTACATTTTTTGACATTGTCGAACTTTTTATTTAATTTTTTACATTTTTTTGACTTTTTGGACACCTCTGACCTCCAGATATGTGAATGTAAATGGGTTCTATGGGTACCCACGAGTCTCCCCTTTACACACATGCCCACTTTATGATAATCACATGCAGTTTGGGGCAAGTCATAGTGAAGTCAGCACACTGACACACTGACAGCTGTTGTTGCCTGTTGGGCTGCAGTTTGCCATGTTATGATCTGAGCATATTGTTTTATGCTAAATGCAGAACCTAAGAGGGTTTCTGGATGATATTTTTCTTGACATTTTCTTTTTTTTTTTTTTTTTACATTTTTCAGACTTTTTTGGGGACTTTTTTTTTTTTTGACATTTCCCCACATTTAAAAAAAAATGTTTTTCGACATTATTCAAAATTTTTTTTTTTTTTTTTTTACATTTTTCTGACATTTTTCAGACTTTTTTTGGGACATTTTTTGACATTTGTCAGACTTTTTTTAGGGGCTTTTTTTTTCGTTTCTTAGTTTTTTGTTTAATGTCGTGGTATTTTTTATTTTTTGTTATTTTTTGCATTTTTTATTAATATCTTTTATGGTTTCGTTTTCATTTCTTAGTTTTTAGTTTAATGTTGTGTTTTTTTTTTGTTTTTTTTTTTTTGTTTTTTTATTTGTTTTTTTTTATTAATATCTTTTATGGTTTCGTTTTCACTTCTTAGTTTTTAGTTCAATGTTGTATTTTTTTTTTTTTTCATTTTTTATTAATATGGGTTAGGGTTAGGGGGTTAGAGTTAGGGTTAGGGTTAGGGTTAGGGGGTTTATGGTTTCGTTTTCACTTCTTAGTTTTTAGTTCCATGTTGTATTTTTTTTTTTTTTATTAATATCTTTTATGGTTTCGTTTTCACTCCTTAGTTTTTAGTTCAATGTTGTTGTATTTTTTTTTTTTTTTTTTTTTTTTAATATCTTTTATGGTTTCGTTTTCACTTCTTAGTTTTTAGTTCCATGTTGTATTTTTTTTTTTTGTATTAATATCTTTTATGGTTTCGTTTTCACTTCTTAGTTTTTAGTTTAATGTTGCGGGAAATCTTAATTGGGCATGGGACACAAGCTAAGGCTTGATCACCCTTTGGCTGGCCACCTTTGATTAGGGTGTTTAGTGATTAAAGGCCGAAACACCCACTGACTCGAAGGCACACTACTGAGGATGTGTCCCAAAATTGACATCTTAACTCAGTCTAAGAAATAAACCTCCCATGCCACTCTGTCAACATCACGGCAAATCTCATGTGAGTGCATACCATCTATTGGCACAATGGACAGTTTTAACATCTCGTCCCGTGTTTTATGATTCTGCGTTTTTTATTTTTATTTTTTTTTAATTTTTTATTAATATCTTTTATGGTTTCGTTTTCATTTCTTAGTTTTTAGTTCCATGTTGTCGTATTTTTTTTTAATTTTTTTTCATTTTTTATTAATATCTTTAATGGTTTCGTTTTCATTTCTTAGTTTTTAGGTTGAAGTTGTGGTATTTTTTTTTACATTTTACGGATATCTTTTAACATTTTTCAGACTTTGTTCTTTTTTTTTTTACTTTTTACAAGTTTTTTTCCGAAATTATTCAAACTTGTCAGACTTTTTTGGGAAATTTTTGGACTTTTTTTTTTTTTTTTACATTTTTTGGACATTTGTCAGACTTTTTCTTCTTTTTACATTTTACAGATATTTTAAAATAATTGTTTCGACATTATTCAAATTTCTTTTTTTCTTTTTACATTTTTCAGACTTTTTTTAGGAAATCTTTTAACATTTGTCAGAATTTTTTGGGGATTTTTTTTTACATTCTTGGACATTTTTCAGACTTCTTTTTTTTTTTTACTTTTTACAAGTTTTTTCCGACATTATTCAAACTTTCTATTTTTTTTACATTTTTCGGACATTTGTCAGACTTTTTTGGGAAATTTTTGGAACTTTTTTTTTTTTTTTATAATTTTGGACATTTTTCAGACTTTTTTTTTCTTTTTCTTTAAATTTTTTGACATTTGTCAGACTTTTTCTTCTTTTTACATTTTTCGGAATTTTTTTTTTTTTTTTTTACATTTTACGGATATTTTAAAATAATTGTTTCGACATTATTCAATTTTTTTTTTTTTTATTACATTTTTCGGATATTTTTCAATTTTGTTTTCGGGATCATTACATTTTTTTTTTTTTTTTTACATTTTTCGGACAATTTTCAATTTTGTTTTTGACATCATTTAATTAATTTTTTTTTTCTTACATTTTTTCAAAAAAAAAAATTCGACATTTTTCAATTTTTTAATGTACATTTTTTGACATTGTCGAACTTTTTATTTAATTTTTTACATTTTTTGGATATTTTGGACACCTCTGACCTCCAGATCAGTGAATGTAAATGGGTTCTATGGGTACTCACTAGTCTCCCCTTTACAGACATGCCCACTTTATGATAATCACATGCAGTTTGGGGCAAGTCATAGTGAAGTCAGCACACTGACACACTGACAGCTGTTGTTGCCTGTTGGGCTGCAGTTTGCCATGTTATGATCTGAGCATATTGTTTTATGCTAAATGCAGAACCTGAGAGGGTTTCTGGACAATATCTGTCATTATTTTGTGTTAATTGATTTCTAATAATAAATATAAACATACGTTTGCATAAAGCATTATATTTGTCCACTCCCATGTTGATAAGAGTATTAAATACTTGACAAATCTCCCTTTAAGGTACATTTAGAACAGATAAAAAAAAAAAAAAAATCGATTACCAGCCCTAGTAAAAATACGTCATCGATATTCATCAAATTTCGAATTGACTGTTTTATCGACTCTCTTTTTCTTATTAGTAAAGATCAATCTACAAAACATTTGTAAATATGTAAACTATCTTTCAAAACTTCTAATTTTATTTCTTTGAATGTCAATCTTGAGTTATAGTTCTTGACTGTTGAGTTATTAATAACTTTTGGTAGTTAAAATTGTTAAAAGCTAAACCTAAATGAATTCAATAAGGGATAGGATTCGTCAGTACTAGATTCACATTGGATGCTATCTAATCCTAATCTTCATATTAAATATATACCTCCTCTCTAGTAGCTTAATTTGCTCAGCTCCACCATCAGGAAATGAATAGGCCATATTCTGAGTTTTATTTCCAGATGATCCTCTCTGAGAATGTGACTAGAACTGAAGGTTTGTGAGCAATTGACGGTGCTTTTATAGGATCAGTAGGTGTGTGTATGTCTCTAATAAATTACACTAAAAATGGTGAAAAATACACCTCGCAAAAGGATGATGCAAATCAGGACCCTGCCAAAAAAAAAGCAGCATGTTTATTCAATATAGACTCGTCGATTCAACGCTCTGTGCATCTGTGTGTGTGAGACGGGGAAAAGAGTGGGGGTTTATGGAAGAACACCGGCCTCACACGGGGGAGAGGTGCTAAAATATACAGCGAGAAAAACTCAGTGCGAATGTGACAGCTGAGCAATAGGGGTGGATACGGAGGAGTTGTGTTTCGTAGACAATAACAATCTATTTTTACTATCAGTAGTGGTGTGTATTTTCATATCAGAATACAAACGTATGGTCTGAAATAAAGAAAATTGTTTTTTTGAAATGTTCTTATTTTTGCTGTGAAAGTACTGCAGAGGGTATATTATCATATTGTTCATCTTCAAAATCCTTTGCATTTTTCTTCTGCCAAAGACTCACATAAAGAAAATGTGAGGGTAGTAAAGTATGAAAAACAAATGTTTCTGTCCTTACATACACTTTCCTATTACGTATTAAAGCAAACACACACACACACACACACACACACACACACACACACACAGCACAGGGAGCGAGGAAGCAGCCTCTCAATTATCAACCTCTCTCCACTCCTCTCAACACCTCATGTTTCTCTGTTAATGACTGGATTAAAGCTCTGATTAAGATGCACTTAACCCATAAACAGCAGTCCCCGTTCACATACCGACGAAAAGCCAATTAAAGCAAGCCGCGACTTCAATTAAGACCGACAAAGCCCAGACAATATCAGAGGTTTGGTGGGTGAAGGGGAGCGGGGACGAGATGTTTCACTTTAGCTTCTGCCAAGAGCAAAGATTTGGGTCAGGACATAAAAGTAGTATCTGGGGTGATAATACTTTTGACTTGTTTTTGAAAAACAGGGCAGATTTAAGTGGCTAACACAAGAATAAAAGCACAAAATAGGTCTAGGAGTGAGAGCACAATGTAAAAATACTGTTGGTTATAAATAAATATTACAGAGGTTTGAATTTCCTCAAAGTTTTCACTGTATGTTTCATTAATGACTTACAGTGATTTGGCATTAAAGGGATAGTTCAGGTCTTTTTAAGAGGGGTTGTGTGAGGCACTTATCCATAGTCGGTGTATTACTATAGATGACGGTCGGCAGTTTGGAGAAGCAGATCGGAGTTACCACACAGAACCAAAGCATAGTGCTGTGGACCGGGCCGGCAGCAAACCGTGTATTAGCCACCTAAAAGAAAGACTCACCTAAAAAAAGAAAATCAATATCAATATATAAAATCACTATTTAAGTGTATATTTATGTTTAGACTATTTTCACCAGTTTACCTTGCTGTGAGACAGCTTTACAGTCTATGTTTCCAACGGGGAACTGAAGCCGTTATCTATGCTCTCGCCAAAGCAACCAGACTACGTTGAAAAAATCAGTAATTTTACCTCGCATAACACGGAGGTTGCTGGTTCACCGCTGCCTCGATCGCTTAGTTCATTGTGTGACTTGGTTAGTTCAGATTCAAGCTGCCGTGCCGACCGTTATCTACTGTAAAACAAACTGACTATGGATAAATACCTCACACAACCCCACTTCAAAACACCCAAACTATCCCTTTAAACTGTCAGCAAAGTTGGATTCTTTGTTTTTTGCTGAGCACTGGCTGCATTGTTTTAATTGAATGATGATGAACTTTTAATGCCAGATTTGTAATTTTTACCAAGATACTTAAGACTGTGTCTTCTGAAACATGACACCTCCTAAAATTGCATTTGACAAGAAGATAATTAACAGGGTATAAATATGAATCAAGGTAAATGCAGAAGATCTAGAAATCATCCAGACATGATTATGTCTGTTTACCTGCTTAGTTTTGATTTTTTTTTTGTAGTGGTAAACAAGGGATTCTAAGTCGCAGGGACTATTGCCTTCCCAGCAGTTACCAATTCAGACGGGCATCTTTACTTCCAAACTTCTAAACAAAGCCGATTAATTAACTCTCAGGCTTATACCTCTGAACCATAAAGAGCTTACAAATTACCTCGGGGGAAGTGATTACAACCATGGAAAACAATAAATCAATCAATGAATCTAATGAAGCCTGCGTGCCGTCGCTGGCATCTCGCTCTTACTCCCAGTCATCGGTGGAATAACAATGGGGAAAGAGGGGGATCATAGTTAAATTGTTAATCATAATGTGATACCACAGTCAGCAGATTCCCCATATGAGAAAAAAAACATGCTCAGGGTCCTGCCTGTCGGCTCAAAGAGAGGACATAATGCAGAAAATATTCCTTCCACCCCACTGGAGAGAGGGACACTCTCCGAAACAACACAGAGAATGGATTTGTTCTTTTGCTATAGCTGGCTTATTATACTGATGCTTTGTTACTGCTGGGTCAGTATACGGATCCAGTACATCTCTATGTGTGAGAAAAGGCACCGAGTGTAATGAGAGAATTGGTACATTTCAGTGATTAAGACACAAAAATTAAATCTTGTCTTATAAAGATTATAGGAGAGAGGAAACAGTAGGCATACTATATACAGTAATGTCTTAATAACATAATGTGATGCTCAGTTGAAGCCTGTGGAGGTTTCTTTCATAGGGAGGTCAGAGGTCAGCTAGAGGAAAAACATCCTTGCAGTGGTAAGTATGCAATGGCGTTCTCAGCAGAGCTTCAACTTTAAGCTGCCTTCATCTTGTTTTGTAACTCAACCTCGGCACTTGTTAAAAGCTTTTTAAGTGAAGCAAATGAGGAGGCGCCTTAAACATGCATTCTCTCTAACAGCCAGCAGGGGGCGACTGGTTGCAAAATGAAGAAATGAGCTTCTACTTCTCTCTTGATTTATTACCTCAGTAAACATTGTAAACATGAGTTTATGGTCTCAATCACTAGTTTCAAGTCTTCTTCAATACAGCATGATGTTCATTTAGTAAATTATGGTCCCATTTAGAGTCAGATAGACCATAAAGCAGGGGATGCTTTAGGGCGGGGCTACCTGCTGATTGACAGGTCGCTACCACGGCGTTGTCCGGTCTGAGAGTTGTCCGTGTTTTTGTCTTACAACTTTAACCCTTTCAGTGTGTTTTCAGTTCATGAAAGTTAATTATAACCTTCATGGTCGCCTAAAAATGTCTCATTCAGCGTTCTGTTGTACTTAACTTTATCCTCTCGTGTCACTTCTGGTTGCAAATAACCAAGATGGCGACGGCCAAAATGCCCAACTCGAGGCTTCAAAACAGCAGTCAAACCAACGTCACGTTGACTACGTCCACTTCTTATATACAGTCTATGGTGTGTACGTATCATGGCCTTAAACATATCACTGTCTCAGAAGATCAGTTTGGTTTTATCAATAGCTCATTACTGTGACCTGAGCTCGACATTGACTGTCTGTTTTTTTGAGGGGGGGGGCGGCTGACACTGGCAGATTGCTGGGCAGGAGCTCTTAACAGTACAGATTGGGTGATAACGAGGAAGTGCTCTAAACAGGCCCTAATTGGTCCCGGTCTGAGACTTCTGCAACTTCCCCTTCAGATAAGTGATTTTGGGAGTCATGAGTCTTGGCTGAGGAAAGCCTCTCGGAAGATGAATCTCTTGTGTGAGGTTGTGAGCGGGGTGAGCTGGCAGGGGGGGGGGGGGGGGGGCTCAGACACTTGATGGTATGTTCTCAAAGACGGTAAGAAGAAATCAGCAATGTTGTACTTTTCGTTTGAACAAATTTTAAAAGACTGAACTATGTTGGGACCTTGTCCTTTGTATCATAAGAGCTTTTACAGCATCACTGTCAGCTTGTTACAACTGTTGCTCCACTAGTGACTCGCCAGCTGATTCCTCAGATTGCCACTGTGGTTCCTGTTATATCAAATTTAAGAATCCAAAAACTAAAGGTCACAAATACCTGCAAGCTTAGGGTAAGCCTAACTATTACCATAATTCTGCTCTCTTGGCCAGATCTCTCCTGAAAAAGACATCCTTAATCTCAACGGGACTAATTGGTTGATAAAGGTTAAACAAATAGGACTTCATCCGCCTCCTGTGTTTGTGAAGAGATATTCAGAGAGATAGCCTTCAGTATAGAGTCATGCAAACAGGATCTCATTAGCAAATGCAAATGAGAAAACACCAAATCTTCGCGGAGAGGCAGAAGTGTGTCTCCATGGGATAGCTGGAACATGACAGCTCACCAGCCGCCCCCACGCTGAGCACCAAATGTGATGGTCCGCTCCTGCTGCTACTCTTAACAGGATGTAGGACCAAACCATAAATGTAAGCGTAGGGGGGGAGATAAGGAAGTGGGTCACTAGAGGCCTTCACCTTCTGCCATCTGAAGCCCTGCTATAAAAACTAAGTATCCCAGTGGTATTTGTTATATCAGTTATTTATCAAGGAGTTCTAATGATATGCATGTTACTGTATAGAGTGAGAAAAAGAGATTTCAGTAGTCTTAAAATGTTAAACTCTTCAAGTGTGTCCAAGCATGAAAGTTTAGTTTTGATCTGGCAAGAAAGACTTTACACAAATTAAGTCTGTTCTTTATGCACTGGTAACTAATTAGCAAAAGGGAGTAAAAAATGAGTTGTAAAAATTTTAATTATAAATGTTCATATATTGGCTGCGATTTTTTTTTTTTTCTTCGTATGCAAATTACATCACAAAAGGGGAGAACATATTTGTGGTTTTCTGCACAATCTGTGAAGGCAGCTGAGGGCAGAAAGCTGAGATCACATTCAATTAAAGCCATAATTAATTAGGTTTGTATGTCTGTAAGTTGTTGAGGGGGCATTTCCCAGGAAGTGAGAAAGGCAAACCCTCAGAGCCAATCGGAGCTCTCGTCTGAGAGCGTGCCCGTCGTGACATCACAAGCTGCGGCGGGCAGAGTTCCTGGCGTGGCTTCAGACCAACAGACCTTCTGCTGCCAGCAGGGAGGCAGCGGCCTATAGGGCAGGGCGGCGAGGGCCAGGTCACCGGAGGGGGGGGGGGGGAAGGAGGGGGGGGGGGGGGCGGCAGGAGGGGGGGGGGGCAGCAGGATGGCAGGATGTCAGAAACGGCCCTTTAGACGTGTCAAAAAGCAGGCACAGCTAGGGGAAGCTGCTCATCGAGCGTGACAGAAAGAGGAGTGAGGCTGCCCAATGAACACATGATAACCAAACAGCATTATGAGACGTATAGTACTGCATTTTAGTATGTTTTTGGTCATGATAAATTGTATATTTTCATCATTACAGAGAGTGCTATAGTAGCCTAAATAAGTAACGGGTCTATCCCTGTGCGTGTTTAAACAACTGCTGTAAAGTTTATTTTAAAGATCCCCCAGACATGATTTAAGACATATTATTACACGGCTGTGTTGAATACTCGATTCTGATTGGTCAATCACGGCGTTCTGCGGTCTGTTATTCTGTATAGCAGACCGTTGCTATGTAGAACAGACCGTTGCTATGGGCGCAGCTCTGATGTCGGACTCTGGCGGACCGTTTTTGCGTCAAAATATTGATTTCTTCAGTAAGTATCCGTGTAATAAGCGGGATAATGTACAGCTAGCGGGTCATTGTAGTGAAAGAATCCCCTTCAGGGCGATGCAGCATCGCCCTGAAGGGGATTCTTTCACAACAATGACCTGCTAGCTGTACATTATCCCTTACTAAAAATGCTCTACCTTGAATAATAACTTGTGTCTGATATGCTATTCTGTCTTCCTCGTTGAAAAATCCAGAATTTGTGAATATTCAAATATTGTATATTTCAAAGGTTAAACTGCTAGACACAAGAAGTCTCCTACTTGACTCTCAGTGTGTGTGCACTGGAGGTTTCAAGTTTCCACATCACACATCGGATCATGACTGACTCCAAACTTGTGATGTCACAAGATCACGCTGCACATACCCGTGTTACATTTAGATTTAAAGGTGCTAAATGCCAAATGGAGAGCATATCTATTGCCTCTGAACGGCTCTCAACATGGCGACAGCTGAGCTGGCGGCTCGAGGCTAACAGTGCTAACGGTGTTTACCTGAAACCTGGAACCGGAGGGGGGGGTGCTACGCTCTCGGAACGAGGCCGTCGGTCGGGACGGCGTTATCAGCTGTAACTGCCGTATGAGAACAGTGCAGAGCGGCAGCCGTGAGCTACTCATCGAGGCACGCTCACATGCACTAACATGCACTAAAAGCACGCTCGGCCGGCCCGGCTGTGTCAAAGCACAGACAAGCTCTGATTACAACACACACAGAGGGAGAGTGACTTCATTCTCTGCTCAGGTAGACATTACTCCTCTATATCTTTACATAGCAAACAGCTGTTTACTGCTATATTAATGCTCTGGATGTTGAACAGTGAACCTTTAAGCACAGACTTAATTTCCCCTTCAGCAGATGAATGTGAAAACAGCCTTCTAGCGCAGAAAATGTTTACATGCGCGATGTGTCAGTGAGTGTGGGAGCCCCGGCACTGCTGGGACAAACAGAAGCTTATATAGAAACTGTAACAGCCAACACGTTCGCACCTCTGACTCACTGGTTTTACCATCAATGCACGAGACCGTATGTGTTTGTGTGTCAAATGAGTAGTTTGCTAAATAAAGAAAGAGAAAGCTAGAGGGGAAGAGATGTGCTTGGATTTCAATCCAATACACACTGATACTCGAGAGTAAACATTTGTTTCCCTTCAGCTGTATATAAAACATTTACATACAGTAATAAATAGACTCACTGATATAATAATAACGGCACAAAGAAAGTCTGTCATACAGTTGGCAAAGGGGAAACAGGCAAGCAGGGGGAAATACTTCTATGTCAAAGTAAATTTAGGACCACTGAAACCGAGATCTGTGACTACTTACTCTATATTCATGACCTCCTGAAATAATCAAACAACTCAATCAGTTTATCAGCGCAATCAGCAGAGGTGCATTAGCTTTAGACTGTTTGCTGTTCAAATAGTTTACTCAAACAGTTGATTTGTCTTGTTTGATGTTGCAATGTGTTTATTTCAGAGGTGGCGACCTGCTTCATTAATCCTCTCACTGTCTTTATCATGTAAACTTCTCTCCGAACACAAAGCAGCAGCTGAGCATCGTCTGGTCTCGAGAGAAGAGCCGGCCTTTAAAGCTGTTAACGGTTCCCCATCACCACAGTAATGCAGCTTAAAGTCTGAATTTGGTTTCCTTTGAACTGAATAAGTAGAGAGGAGAAAACAGTCTGACATGAGTCTCCTTAAGAGCCAAAATGACGTGTGAATTCTTTGTGACAAACGTTTGTGTATATTGGGGCGACAGTCATCAGCAGCATTGTACCTTTTGTTTGGGAAGAACCACAGAAAACAAGAGATTTACCAGTTTGTAAGAGTTCCAAAGATCACTTGTTGATCTACTCAAAGATGTTTAAAATAAAATGTATATTTTGTATTTATGTCAGTGTCACTGGCGATAACATAAATCTGTTTCTTTAATGTATGTTGTATAATGTATTCATGTATTTATGTATTTATGTGAGGCTCTGTAAAGGACAATAAAGAACCTATCTATCCATCTAGTGTTCACTTTTTTCAGCCCAATTATGATGAAATCACAGAGGAGCAATGCAAAACTCTCTCATGACTGTTCCTTTTCATGCCTTGGCTGCTCTACACTCGTCAGCGCCATTAGCACTGATATGGGGGATCCTATCGATTTGTATATCTGTACAGTGACAGGTATGATTGAAATCAATCATACCTGTCTGTGCAGCTATTGACATGAAAATTAAAGAATTGTGTTTATTATTGTTTTATATTTGATGTCTTATTGTCAGTGAGGTACATTTACTGTCTCATTTCACAGTCTGACACATTTTGTTCAACATGTTATTGTAGGTAAAGTCCTACAATGGCTGAGTCTCTGTCTCTCCGAGTTACATAGGTATTGAAACTAGCATCAACTTTCATATCGGCGATTTCATGCATCTGTTAGGTTAATTTTGTGGAGGTGCTAAAACCTTTAAAAGGTTGACTATAAACTTGTGGCAGATCTGCACCACCTTTAAGATATCTGTCTTTAACTCTTTCTGTTAAAATGTGAGGCTTTTTTTTTTATTTGTAGACATCAGTGTTAATGACAATGAAAGTACAACATAAGGTCACCATGAACTCTGCACTATTGACCCCCACACACTCACTGATGGAAATGTCTTTGTGAGGATGATGAGACGGATGTATTGGGGAGCAGCAGCTCTTATACACCTTCTCTGTGATGCCCCTCCTCTGGAGATCACAGGAGAATCTGATAATAGGCTGCTATCTGTGCGTCATGGCCACACGGAGAGAGACGCGGTGAAAGCGGGAGTGCGCCTTTACGCACAGATCAGTCCTCCTCCTCCACATGGCTCAGGCTTTAC
Organism: Sebastolobus alascanus; assembly: GCA_916701645.2. NCBI lineage: Eukaryota > Metazoa > Chordata > Actinopteri > Perciformes > Sebastidae > Sebastolobus > Sebastolobus alascanus. Next base: position 1,645,049 of record CAKAOJ020000340.1, on the reverse strand, counting down.
TTTCTACTCCCTCCTCAACCTCAAACACAACATGATGTCCTGTCCTGGTATGGCGCATTGATGCTGCCTACGTTTTGATTTACAGCTGACATTACTCCCGTGTCTTGAACCTGCTTTTCAAACGGAAACAGGAGAATCGCTTGGTAAGTTTACATTTTTATATATTTACTATAGGCCTATAAATTCGAATGATTGCGTTGTTGTGATATTTCTTTTATTTAACATTGTGATAAATGAGAAATTAAAATATTACTCGCCCCAAAATACAATTGAAATTAATTTAGCCATTAGAATTATTTACATGGAGACACATGAAATCATTTTATTTGTCTGTACACAGTTTATTTTGTATTTCTTTTTTTTCTTGGATAGGATCGTTTGTCACATCGGACTGTCTGATCTAACAAACATCACAGGTTTCTTCAAACGGAAAAATAATTGGCTATTTCCCTTTTTCACGTCGGGGATCCCGTTGGGACACAGAGCCGCATCACAACTGAATGAATGCTAATTCATTAACTCTGAATAATAATATAGGATTAACTGCATTCAGTCTATTACTTAGAAAGTGGAAACATTTGTACATTTAAAAAAAAAAAAAAAAAATGTATTCATTTGTTTTATTTATCCACAAAATGAAGATAAATACATTCTAACCGTATATATTTTTAAAGACGTGTTATATTGTTATAAAACATGAAAAGCAAAAATATGTTTTCACTGAAACATTAGATTCACTCAAAATAAGCCACGAATTTCAAGAACCGTGGGCGAGTTTTCACTACAGTTTTAACTTCCAACACAAATATGTGCTTTAGCCGACTTCAAATTTGTCAGATGATTTCCAAGAAATTGTCTCTTTCCTCGAGACAATTCTCCTCCAATATCATCCACATAAACTAAAGGTGACCACGTCACCTAATTTAGATTGGATCAGGTCAGCTGTAGTAGTTAGAAATTCCTATCTGAACTATTCTAATTCTAATAAAATATGGTTCCTTATTTTATTACACTGAATTTAATGGGATAATTCTCCTATTTTAAAACAGAGAAGATAATGTAAAGAGAAAGAGGATAAGCCAAAGAGGACTTGTTTTTAAGTTGCCCTAAAGTCACTGCTTTTTAAAACACGACAAAGAAATGCAGCTGTTCAGGTTTTGATTGACTTCACAGCCACACCCTGATACTCCCGAACATTTGCCTTGCTTTGATAGGATGATGGTCCCTTTTCACCATCTCACCTTCACTTGTATTAGGCCTTGGTGACCCAGATAGCCCAATACCTGCAGAGGACTTAACATTACTCTGCTTCTGCTCCAGAATCCAGACTTCAGTGGATGCTGGCACAAGAAGTTTTCCTCAGAAGACACCTGAGGAGGATCCCGGAGAAGAGCAGTCTGACCTGGGATCAGAGAGAAACCCATCGCCCTCTGTGAGCAGAGAAGAGCAGCAGCCATGCTGGGCGGTGAAGGGGAGAGCAGCAGCTTCTCCTCTAAGGACGCAGCGGAGGAAAGGCGCAAGTCTCCGGCTGTGGATGGAGACGACCCGGCTGCTGTCAGCCGGTACACCGAGCACGGGATGGGTTCTGAGCGCTACTACATCCCTCCTACGGGTTCTAAACAAAGCCCAGAAGCACCGAACCCCTGCTCTTTCCTCCCTTATACCCCCGGTGGGGGGGTTTACACCCCGTCCAGCGCGTCCAGGTATTCCTCATCTCTCCATTTGGGCTCCGTGTTACCTCCTGCGGGCTTTTCCCCCTCCGCCGCCGGACGCAGTCACTTCAGCCCGGCTTACCAGCTCGGGCAGAGCCCCGGCTGCATCTACCCGGCCTACAGCAGCTCCGGGTCGGCTCTCAGCACCATGCCTCTCCCCCCCTCCGGCCCGGGGATCAGGGCCCAGGTTTACCTCTGCAACCGGCCGCTGTGGCTCAAGTTCCACCGGCACCAGACCGAGATGATCATCACCAAGCAGGGCAGGTGAGCTGCAGGAGGGGGGGGCTTTATAGAGACACACATTATTGGGATTTTCATGGGGGAAAAGTTCCCTACATTTAGTATAAATATTGCTGAGAAAAATCAGATTAATATTGTTCTGCAGCCTCATAAAAGCGTGTTTCTATTGTAATATGATTTGGTTTTGTGTCTGCAGACGGATGTTCCCGTTCCTCAGCTTTAACATCGCTGGTCTCAGCCTCACTGCGCACTACAACGTGTTTGTGGAGGTTCTGCTGGCGGATCCGAACCACTGGAGGTTCCAAGGTGGAAAGTGGGTCACCTGTGGGAAGGCGGACAACAGCAGCCAAGGTACTGAAACAGGTCCATGTTTCACTTTTCTAACATTTCATCTTGTTCGATGTTGAATTTTAAATTGAAGGTCTAACCCTCAATTAAAAAAATAACTGAAATAATAAGATTTTTAATTTGCAAAAATACAATATTTCGATACAAATAATAATATTTGTATGAGTAGGCAACACCTTTTGAAGTATAGGTGTGCAATATGAACCCTAATTTTTTTATTGTAAATGATCTACCTGGCGTTGGCTGGAGTTTGATGTTGAATATTTCTTTATTTCAGGGAACAAAGTCTACATTCACCCCGAGTCTCCGAACACGGGAGCGCACTGGATGAGACAAGAGATCTCCTTCAGCAAACTGAAGCTCACCAACAACAAAGGAACCAATATCAATACTTCACAGGTAATAAAGAAATAAACCCAACATATTTAAATAAATTGTATTAAAATGTTTTTTTTTGTTTTTAAATTTGTACATTGAAATACCGTTATGTATTTCTAATATAGGCTACAGTAAAATATCTATCTTGATAAATAAGCGACATAAAACGAACCATTAATAGTTTTACGTAAATCACAGGCATAATTGGGGGTGGATTAATTAAAACAAGAATAAAAAAAATAAATAAACACTTTTTTTCTAATGTTTGGAATTAAGGAAATTAATTTGCGTCATTGGGACAAACCTCAAGTTAAAAAAATACCATTTTGCTCAAATTGCACGTGTTTAGAAAATTATAAAAAATCATTTGATGGTTAAAAATGAAGGGATGATTTAACGGATTTGACCGGTTTCATTCTGCAGATGATTGTCCTGCAGTCTCTGCATAAATACCAGCCCAGGCTGCACATCGTGGAGGTGACGGAGGAGGGGGGGGAGGACATCACCAGCGACCTGAAGACTCAGAGCTTCACCTTTCCAGAGAACCAGTTCATAGCTGTGACTGCCTACCAGAACACTGATGTAAGCACCAGATCTTCCTCTCCATGCATACAGGCTACTCACACTAATATCCTGAAGTATTTCTATTGATTGAAACTCATTAAATGGACATGAAAAGCAGTCTCTAATGTTAATAATCTATCTACTATTTTTCCTTGTATAGTTTGACATGCATATAGTTAGGAGGCTTGTAACTGCATGTTTCTTCACATGTGTTCTCTCTTTATCTTCACATATCAATATGAAGCTTATTCTTCCATTTTGCTTTGTTTTAGATCACACAGCTGAAAATTGATCACAACCCTTTTGCAAAAGGATTCAGAGATAATTATGATTCGTGAGTATTTTACTTCATTTCCACACATTTCTCATAAACTGAGTATAAATATCACATTTTTACAACCCAGGAGTACATCAAATTATATGTTTTATTGCATCAACTGTCTACTGTGTTGTAATTTGTGTTTTTAAATTGATCAACTTAAGATCTGTTGTTTCATATGTGCCAACATGATTTTTTTCACCCAGACACTGCCCCTCCTTGACCTCAAGTTCATACCTACATGTATTTTCCAGGATGTACACAGCTCAAGAGAATGAGCGCCTCACACCATCTCCCACCGACTCTCCCCGGGCGCACCAGATCGTCCCCGGGGCCCGCTACACCATGCAGCCTCTCTTCCAGGACCAATTCGTCAACAACCTCCCCCAGAACCGCTTCTATAACAGCGAGAGAGCAGTGCCACAGACTAACAGCCTCCTCTCACCTCAGACAGAAGACGGAGCTTCGCAGAGGTGGTTTGTCGCCTCCATGCAGCAAGGGGGGAACGGCACCGGCAACAAACTAGATCTGACACCCTATGAGGGGGAATACTCAAGCTCCCTGCTCCCTTATGGTATCAAGTCCCTCTCCATGCAAACATCCCACGCTCTCAGCTACTACCCAGACTCTCCTTTCACCACCATGTCTGCAGGATGGGGGTCCAGAGCAGCCTACCAGAGGAAGGTTTCTCCCAGCCTGCCTTGGTCTCCCCGGCCGAGTCCCACCACTGGTTTCCCAGAAGACTCAAACAAAGTGAAAGCACAGATAGAAGAGGAGGTGAACGGCAGCGGAAGCCTGATCTCCTCCTGGACAGACACGCAGCCATCAGCTCTGTCCTTAGACAAGGCTGATTCTTACTCCACGGCCTGCAAACGAAGGCGTTTGTCTCTGAATGGTCCCAGCGCAGAGGACTCACCCTCTGACATCAAGTGTGAGGACTTGGCCTCTGCATCCATCAACAGTAGCTCCTATAGCAAAGAAGCCCCCCCATCCAAAGGCATGGCGGCTTACTATTCCTTTTACACAAACCCTTGAATGGTTTCAAATATTTCATCTCTCATTTTGGTTGTTCTTCATCTGCCACCACCAATAAGAAATATTATTTTGCTTTTTGTTACGTGCACACCCAGAATTTGTCTTGGTTGTAATAAATGTGGTGATCATATTTTTCCTTTTTATGGCAGCAGGAAATATCAAGGACACAAATAATAAAACAACAGTGACATCTAAAGTCAAGGGGCGTGTGAGGCACAATAAGCATCAGCATCCTGAGTTGTTGTTGCCTTAATCCATCTATATATTTTTTCATTACCCCATTTATGTAACTCTGTATTTGAAATTTGAAAAGTGCCAAAGTATTTGTTAAGTTCCCCCAGTTTTTAAACAGTGTTCTGTATGTTTCATTGTGCAAACATGACTGTATCTGCCTTTACACTGAGGTTATGTGTTTACAGATTATTTATTGAAGGCCTGTTGATATGAAACGTGTGCACACATAAATGTGACGATAATGTGCTGTATATACCTTCATTGCAATCTTCAGATATTTGATAATAAAAGGCATATGTGTTTTATCGAGTATATGAGTGGTTATTTCAAGTTAAGATTCCTTTGTCCCAGTTTAAATACAGCAAACTTTACATTTGGTTGGCTAATGGGTACATTTAATAAAAGCATTTGTTTGATATATGAATACACCAGTTAAAGATTGCATTGGTTGGCTCTTATACTGTATATATATATATATATATATATATATATATATATATCACTCCCTGGACTAATCCATCCTATATATGTGCACAAACCAAATCAATAATGGCCTGCTCTCTCACAATATTCTACACATGTTGGTCCCCATGGTTAGAACAGGACGAGGCAAAAAAGCTTTTTTAATCTCAATGAGTTTTAACCTGGTTAAATAAAGGATATATATATAAGATTGTCTGTAATTCTTCACAAGGTTGTGTTTAATATTAATATACATTTTAATTGATTAATTGCACATACAAACCGCCACATACATAGGAGTGTGATGGAGGGTAAAGCCACTCACATTCAGCTGACACACCTTTTTCTTTAATGAACAACAAATGCAAAGTCAAATCCGATTCAACTCATATTCAGACTGTTCAAGGACAAGCTCAACTTCATACCATCCATCAGCACTATATGTTTCTGTGGACTCTGTCGCTCTCTAGAGGAGTTTCACTGTCCTCACAGCTAACAGATCCATCACTACAGCAGCCTGTTGAGAAGAGATGGACTCTGAGGACATCTGACAGCCTACATCTCTATTCATTTATTTATTATTTTGAAGAATCCCATGTCTTCTTTGTCCATGTGAATCTGCAGTTTTGAGACTAATTGAACAGCTTATATGTAGGTTTCGTCATATAAAGATATAAATGCTGAGCCTTTGTGATCAATAGACAGACTGGGGGGGGCTGCAGGGGGACAACAACTAACTAACTAAATAACACACAATACACTCAGTTAGAATAATGCAACGATGTAAAACTCAACTAACAGCGTCACTGTGTGTGTGTGTGTGTGTGTTTCATCGTTAGTCTCTAAGGAAAACGAGCCACTTCTTTCTCCGCCTGTTTTGGGGGTTTGTGCTGCAACCTGGCAACCCGAGCATCGGGCAGCAGCAGAGAGTCAGCCTGTCAGCCCGAGCATCGGGCAGCAGCAGAGAGTCAGCCTGTCAGCCCTTGCACCGGGCAGCAGCAGAGAGTCAGCCTGTCAGCCCTTGCACCGGGCAGCAGCATAGAGTCAGCCTGTCAGCCCTCGCACCGGGCAGCAGCAGAGAGTCAGCCTGTCAGCCCTTGCACCGGGCAGCAGAGAGAGTCAGCCTGTCAGCCCTTGCATCGGGCAGCAGCAGAGAGTCAGCCTGTCAGCCCTTGCACCGGGCAGCAGAGAGAGTCAGCCTGTCAGCCCTTGCACCGGGCAGCAGAGAGAGTCAGCCTGTCAGCCCTTGCACCGGGCAGCAGAGAGAGTCAGCCTGGCAGCCCGAGCATCGGGCAGCAGCAGAGAGTCAGCCTGGCAACCCGGGCACCGGGCAGCAGCAGAGTTAGCAGGAACAACATCTCGGTGTTATTGTGTCTCCTCTCTGAGAACAGAAGCTGTTTAAAGAGACTGAAGGTGAATCAGGAGAGCAGCAGATCCACAGCAGCGAGATGGACCATAACTGTGAGTCTGAATACTCTTTATTCAGTGTACTACGAGCTTATTAACTCTTTACTCTGTTTACTATCAGCTTATTAACGCGGATAGCTCAGTTCAGCTAACTCAGCTAGCAGCGCGGCTAGCAGAGTTAGCTGAGTTAGCTGAGCTAGCTGCTCCTCCGTTAGCCTGCTCAGCTGCTCAGCTAGCAGCAGGATGTGTTTCTGTTTCTGCTCCTGAATCCTCCAGCAGCAGCTGCAGGGATTCAGACCGTGTGTTGAGATGAACAGAAGCTCTAACACACGGGTTAGAGTCTGCAGCTAACAGCGATCTGATCTGAGGTCAGCTAGCTGCTGAAGGTTTACATTAACCTGAACTGTAACTCAGCGTTATAACGGACTGATCACAGACACAACACGTTATAACGGGCTGTTCATAGACACAACACAACACAGCTCACAGCCCGGGGAAAGGCAGCAGGAGGACAACAGACTGCTAACGTGTTCAGCTGTTAGCTGCTAATGTTAGACAGCTGTAGATATATATATATATATATAGCTAGCTTTGGATATAGTTAAAGATATAGACAGCTGTAGTTAGATGTTGTCCTGGAGGAGGGTCGGTAACATGTGTCAGATATGTTAATGAGTTATAAATTGTGCGAGTAAACCTTATCTTTTAATATGTGTTATCATCTGTGAAGTTATATAACCCTGTTCAAAGATCAGCTGTTTACAGGTGTTCACCCAGGTGGGACCTTACCTGTGCGTGTGTGTGTGTGTGTGTGTGTGTGTGTGTGTGTGTGCGTGTGTGTGTGTGTGTCCTCACATGGTGCTACTCTAACACTGATTTACTGAGGCAGGTTAACTTCTGCTATCTGGCTTCATGAAGTGATTTATAATTAAATTAAAGGAATAATTCACCCTTAAAATTAGCATTAGTATAAATCAGGTAACTGACTCACCTCATCTTACCTTAAACTCCTGAAGACACCTTGTTTCCTGAAGACACCTGGTTTCCTGAAGACACCTGGTTTCCTGGCTCCACGGTGACCGGGCTCCGGTGTGACCGGGCTCCGGTGTGACCGGGCTCCGGTGTGTCCCGGAAATCACGAAAACGGCCGAAAACGGGAGTAAACGGGAGTAAAGCTCTGATGGATGATAGTTAACAGAGCTCAGGATTAACAACAGTTAAACTACATTAAAACACTGGTTTCCAGACGCGCGCGCACCTCCTGCAGCATCACCTGAGTCTCGTGCATCCGGCTGCGTGCTCGTTACTTCCTAAACACGCGCATTTTCGCCCAAATCGCGCTATTTAAGCACTTCCGCATCTACCGTCACGTGCTCGCGCATGCGCACTGCGAGGCCCGTGCGTGATATATCATATAAATGGTAATTTTAAGTTTGCGTCCAAAAGTTCATAATAACCTTTCATCATATTGTGATTAAAGTGTTGTGAGATTAAACCAGACTTCTGTCTGTTTACAGGCTTTAAAACATCTAGTGGGAGATCTGACCAATCACAGGTCAGCTCAGAGAGAGAGAGCGTTCCTATTGGCCTACAGGAGCTTGTTTATTTTTCTTCAACTTTTTTACTTTATGAATGTTGTTTGAGTATGACACGAAAAATACCCCAAAATTACAGTGAGTAATACTTTTTCCTGCAAAAAGGTTAAATAAATGACCTGGAGTTCCCTCCTTTCCATTCCTCTCTGTGACACACACACACAGACACACACACACACACACACACACACACACACACACACACACACACACACACACACACACACACACACACACACACACACACACACACACACACACACACACACACACACACACACACACACACACACACACACAGACACACACACACACAGTTAATTCTGTAGTTTAAGCTGATATTGTGTGAAGATTGAACCAGTGAGTCTGGTTCATCCACAGTCTTAGTTTACTCTGTTTATATACGCTGAGGAGAATAATCATTGTCCTGCAGATGGAATGTCGATATACGCTTATCATTTCCTTTGTCGTTGTTGCTAACCTATGGGGAGTTAAGCATATGGTGTGCATACTTCAAATGTTTTCAGGAAGTATTTTTTCCTTCTATTGTGTACACACGTTGCCTACACCAAAGTATTATTGTGCAGAGGGATTTGCATGGTGGTGAGTTCAGTATGAATTCATTTTAGTATCATGAAGTAGAATATATTGTGCTGAAGGAGATGGTGTGTTCTGTTGATTTGTGCTGTAGCTCACCAAAAAGGCATAAAAGCATCACATTGCCCAAACAGTCACGATGACCATATGGTGCTCAGGTGGAAACGAAATGCTGACTCGCCGCGTGTTGTTCTTCAGTGGAGGATATCTCGCTCCGCGGTGACTCCTGGCCTCAGTGGGACGGGCAGCATTGGCACGGAGAAGCGGAAGCTCCTGGTGATGCCAGAGGAAGTCTTGTCCTTCTCTCTGTGTGAGCTGTATTGGCACTATGTTTAGTTATTCAAAACAAAAAAAAATAAAAAGCGAAACACAAGGAGGTGGTTTACAGTGCGGTGGTGATGCTGACACGGGGCTTGTGGCAGATCAGCCTGAGCAACCTTGGACATGAGTCTCTCGTCCTTGTGATTCAGAGGCAGTGGAAGTGATTAATACTCACCATCTTTTAGTCAACAAGGCCTCGTTGGACTCGGACACCAGCCGTAAAGGAATTAAACTCCTGTTTTTCTTCTTTCCTTTAGGACATTCAGTATGCTGGCCTGTTGGACTTGAGCAGCTTGAAGAGGACTAAAGAGGCTGCTGTGTCAGTCGGAGCTCGAGCCTACAGGAGGGGAAGAGATGGGGAACACGGCGACCAAGTTCCGTAAGGCTCTCATCAACGGGGATGAGGTGCTGGCGTGCCAACTGTACGAGAGCAACCCGCAGTTCAAGGAGGCGCTGGATCCCAACTCTACATACGGAGAGTCCTACCAGCACAACACTGCACTGCACTACGCTGCCCGGCACGCCATGACGCGCCTACTCAGGTCAGGATACGCTCCGGATACAATCAAGCAAGCAAACAGACCAGATGTACGCATTCAGACTTGTATATATTTGGTCTGGCTGCTGTCAGTGAAGGGGAAATGTATATCTAAGGGTTGATAGATGGGACTAATATGTTGTGCTCTGTTATGCTGCAGTTTAATTAATTACATTCTTATTTGTATTTCTTGTGTGGCAGCTCTTCAGATATCAAGTGAACACTTATTTTTTTAGCACTCTGTTGCTGATCAGCTGGTCCCATCTATTACTGTATTGCTGCAAGTTTTTTCACGTTTTGTCTCTATACGTCTCTGTCCCATCTGTCTCTCCACGTAGCCATCTGTTAGCAGCTCTCAGGAATGCAACATGCTGGGATGGAATAGGATAGAGCTTCCCACCCCACAAGCTACCAACATTGCATGTGTTTGTCTTTACTCCTCTCAGGAACTATTGTTTCTCCGCTAATAGGATGTTTGCTCAATTTTGCACTCTTACCTGACTTTAAAAAAATGCTTATGGGATTTTAAAATGTCAGCAGGGAACGCCAAAGTCAAGTGGAAACAAAATATATGGCTGGAAGGATGGATGGCTATGATTCTGATGATTCTAGTTTCCACATGAAGCACCACAATTCTGAGAATCAAACTGATAAACTAATTTGGGTAAACATTTACCTGAGGTGCAATTTATATTTCCACATGCATCTCCACAGTGTAATTATCTAGATTTTATTTCAAGTATTGTGAAGTACACTACTTAAAATGCTCTAGAATATACAGTCACACAGATCTATAATCAATAAAGCATAGTATATACATTTGTTTTCTACCCTTTTTTTGGTTTGTCAGAAGATAAAATGTTTTTCATGTGATTTACTATGTTGTAAAAAACATGCTATGGGGCCACAGATAGGCTTACAAAAACAAAACAATATAGGCTAATAATTGTAAACCGTAGTCGGTTATTTTGTTGACCAAAGCTGAAATAAAAAGTGAGCTAAAACGTGTTGGCTTGCCCCAGATATGAGCACACAAAGCCATTTCTGGGCCACTGAGCAAAAGTTTGAAATCAACTGTCATTCCTGTCTCTGTCTTATTCTTTTAGGTCTTTTCTCCTAAGCAAAGATGGGAATCCTAACAAGCGTAACGTGCACAATGAGACATCTCTGCACCTTCTCTGCATGGGGCCCCAGATCCTGACCTCAGAGGGCGCGCTGCAACCCCGGATCTCACGGCCATATGAAGACAAACAGCGTCGGGCTGAATCTCTCCAAATCATCCTGGCATGGACAGGAGCCAAGCTGGACCACGGAGAGTACGAGATAGCTGATATCAATGCCACCGACAACAAGAAAAGCACCTGCCTGCACTACGCTGCTGCCTCCGGCATGACCACTTGTGTGGAGGTGAGATTCCAAAGTCCTGTGGATATTTTTCAGTGTGGGCTAATGTAAAATATTCTCAAGTATGACATTTTAGGTATAGGTTAAAGGCTCCATAAATGGAAACTGAGGAGCCTCACTAAGACGGGGGGCATTCTGAGATCAACGAAGATAAAAAAAGGTCCAGAATAACCCTGATGTTAACACAAATTATTAAGTGTCTGCCCTTTAGTTCTATGAATATTTGTAGAATAATGGCTGATGTGTGACGTTGTGCTCACATCCATTATATTAAGTTCTACCAAACCGCTCCCTTGTGAGTTTTGGGAAGATGTCGTGCAACACAGAACATCTTTATGAGTCCCAGAGGCCGGATGCATCACACACAAAACCCACATATTTGCATTAAGCTGTCGCTGTGTCTCAGTATTTGCCTTTGTAAAAGCCTGAGTTTAGTTTCGAAACCAATTTTGTTTCCATGATTCATCATTCTCTAATTTTTGCACTGTTAATTTTTTTTTTCTCCACAGAAAACCGTACAGTAGCACATATAGCAAAATGTAGGCAGGTCTGGTGTGAAAGAACTAGAGAAACCTACGTCAAACTTTGGAAAATTTAGCAAAAAGCAAAGTGGAAAAGAATGAGTTGAACAAATGTTTGGGAAGCTGAAATTACATATTCGTACGTAACAGAACAAGTCATTCAATTTTCTTAAAGTGGATCAGCCGTTGTGAAAAAACACTTATTTAAAGTGCAATCCACGTATGGGTCCTGAAGTAACAATCATGATCACAGTTGTAGATCAAATAATAGGGATCCACATTTCTGCAATAATTTTGTAGCCTTTCCCTCAACTCCTACCACACAGTTACTGGCACTCCACTGTTTTTGTCATTTAAGGTGTTTCAAACTCCATAAGCCAATGAGCCTCTGCGTGAAGTGTGTGCCTCATTGTTCTAAGACAAATTTCCCTCTTGTTTCCATTTGCTCAGTTGCTGTTGCAGAACGAAGCGGACCTGTTTGCGGAGAACGAAGAGCGCGAGACTCCATGTGACTGTGCAGAGAAGCAGCACCACAAGGAGCTGGCTCTCTGCCTGGAGTCGCAGATGGTCTTCTCTCTCGCCCCCGAGGCCGAGGGCATCGAGGCAGAGTACGCAGCCCTCGACCGAAGAGAGGTACAGAATAACATACCAAGAGGCTTTTAGTTTGTCATCCTAAACTGGTGTCACTTATCACATTACCAATACCAAACTTCTATATAGTCGGGGCCTAGTCGAGCTGTTGACAAATCTAATGACGGTTAACCGTTTTGGTTTATTATATTGCTGCTTCAGATAAAGCTCTTTTGAGTAAGCTAGCCTAGATACCTTAATCTAGTTAAACCCTCACATAGAGTTTGTAGTTCTGTTGTTTCCTCTTGGAGCCAGGCACTATTTGTCTATAGTCCAGTGTTTTCTGCTGGCCGGCCCCCCCCAACTTCACATTGCAGATACTTTGGTTAGACACAAACACACGCACAGAACAGTCTGCCATAATGCATGTGACTCCGATCACCATCACTCTGTTAGCTCATTGGGCTTAGTCATGCGTCAGCAATTGTCTATATTTGCTTTTAATAATTCTACTCCCCTTTGCCCCATCTGTCTTTCTACTCCCACCCTCATCCCTTCCTCTCTTCCCCTGATCACACCCTCCGTTGCTCCCTCTGCTCTTTCATTACTTTTCTCTGCCAACCTGCCTTACTCTTTTTTTGCCTTCATTTCCTCTTATCTTATTCTCCTCTTTTCCTCCTCTCTTGTCTTCATCTTCTCCTCTCCCATGCCCTCCTCTCTAGCTGTATGAAGGCTTGAGGCCTCAGGATCTACGGAGGCTGAAGGACATGCTGATAGTGGAGACGGCCGACATGCTGCAGGCACCGCTCTTCACTGCAGAGGCACTGCTACGTGCCCATGGTACTATTACCCTCTCTCTCACACACTCACACACACACACACACACACACACACACACACACACTCACACACACACACACACACACACACACACACACACACACACACACACACACACACACACACACACACACACACACACATAGAGAGTATCTGCTTGTCCTTAAAATGGTTGGCGCCGACAGCGACGTGATAGCCTCGGGGTTAAAACAAATACTATATATCTGTAACATCCCAGGTTTGATTCTGGCCAGCACCATTGTTGCATGTCATGTTCTTTTCTCTGTCTCCCCATCTACACTGTCACTATCTAATGAAGGCAAAAATACCAAAAAGAAAAAAAATAGACGTTAGGGCTGTCAATCGCTTAAAATATTTAATCACGATTAATCGCAAATGAATCGCCCCTTTTTTTATCTGTTCAAAATTAACCTTAAAGGGAGATTTGTCAGGTATTTAATGCTCTTATCAACATGGGAGGGGACAAATATGCTGCTTTATGCAAATGTATGTATATATTTATTATTGTAAATCAATGAACAACACAAAACAATGACAGATATTGTCCAGAAACCCTCACAGGTTCTGCATTTAGCATAAAACAAAAAAGGAGAAAAAAAAGAGTTCGACAATGTCAAAAAATGTACAATAAAAAATTGAAAAATGTAGGGAAAAAAAAGAAAAATTGAATGATGTCGAAAACAAAATTGAAAAATGTCCGAAAAATGTAAAAAAGAAAAAGAAAAATTGAATGATGTCCGTAAAATGTAAAACAAAAATGTAAAAAAAAAAAATAATCCAAAAACTGTTAAAAAAAAAAAGAAAAAGAAGGAAAAATGTCCAAAAAATTTAAAAAAAAAAAAGTCTGACAAAATGTCCGAAAAATGTTTAAAAAAAAAACAAAAAAGTTTGAATAATGCCGAAAATAAACTTGTAAAATGTAAAAAGGAAAAGTTAAAAAAAAAAAAAAAAGTTGGAAAAATATCCCACAAAAGTCTGACAAATGTCAAAAAATGTCCCAAAACAATCTGAAAAATGTAAAAAAAAAAAAAAAAAAAGGCGGAAAAATAAATATATATGTAAGAAAAAAAAAAAAAAAATCAAGAAAAATATTGTCCAGAAACCCTCACAGGTTCTGCATTTAGCAAAAACATTTTTTTTTAAAAAAAAGTCTGACAAATATCCGAAAAATGTTTAAAAAAACCCCCAAAAAGTTTGAATAATGTCGAAAAAAAACTTGTAAAAAGGAAAAGTAAAAAAAAAAAAAAAAAAAAAGTCTGACAAATGTCAAAAAATGTCCCCAAAAAATCTGAAAAATGTAAAAAAAAAAAAAAAAAAAAATTCAAGAAAAATATAGTCCAGAAATCCTCACAGGTTCTGCATTTAGCATAAAACAATATGCTCAGATCATAACATGGCAAACTGCAGCCCAACAGGCAACAACAGCTGTCAGTGTGTCAGTGTGCTGACTTCACTATGACTTGCCCCAAACTGCATGTGATTATCATAAAGTGGGCATGTCTGTAAAGGGGAGACTCGTGGGTACCCATAGAACCCTTTTACATCCCATAGAACCAATTTACATTCACATAGAACCCATTTACATTCACATATCTGGAGGTCAGAGGTCAAGGGACCAAGGGGAGACTCGTGGGTTCCCATAGAACCCATTTCCACCCCTTTGAAAATGGCCATGACAGTTTTTCCTGGCCAAAATTTAGCGCAAGTTCGAAGAGCGTTATTTAACCTCCTTCGCGACAAGCTAGTATGACATGTTTGGTATCAATGGATTCATTAGGTTTTCTAGTTTCATATGATACCAGTATCTTTACTGTAGCTTTAAAATGAGCCTTCTACAACCTCCAAAGTTGCATGAAAACGAATTTGCGTTAAAACGTTATCGCGTTAACTTTGACAGCCCTCATAGATATTTAATAAAATTCAAGGTGATAAACAAACATAGCTTTTTAAACAGAGATATGCTTTACAAAATCTTTTTTTTTTTTTTTTTACTTTGTACCCCTTGTTTCCACAAAGACCATAGGCAGAGCATATTTTGCTGTTTACTTGCAAAGGAAACATTTGTTGGTAAATGTGTGTTAGACTTTATTTGTATTGGGATTAGAGAGGCTGTATCTTATATAAACTCTATGCTACACTCCAGTGATTTCCTCGCAGTGAAAGGGGCAAGATGTGAACAGCCTTTGTTATCTAAAAGAATTTCACTTGCTCTCAGTGGAAAGTGTCACTGTCACATGCTCTAAATGCTATTTTAGTGGGCTTATTCTTTCCACCAAATATGTGAGGAAAAACACCGGTACTTTCAATTAAAAAATGATGGTACTTACACAATATTTACTGTAAAGAGCATTGTCCACAACAGAGACTCAGGCTTTTCAATCTTGATTGCTGTTGCAAATATAGATTTGCAATACCATGGGAAGAGTTTTATCTTCCACATTTGCACATTTTTGTTTATTTCAAGACTTTGTTTTCTTCCATTCTGTTCTTACTAGAAACAATAGTGTGCAGTGGAATGCTGCTCGCTTGAGCTACATCATATATCACTGCGAGTATATATACTTGTTAGCATTACTTGTTAACTTGTACTTCTAAATAGACGTTAAATAGGTAGCTTAATTTCCATCCATCACAAATAAGTAATGGCATTGCTGACATAATGTTAGAGTAAAAGTAAAATGTTAGTAAAGCAAAGCAATAATTTATATTAATGGTTTGCTTTCGAGCAGACAGTCTGTCTGTGCAGTGTAGATTTAAAGCCCCAGGAGGAATATAAAGTATGAGATTAAAGTCTAGAGTGACACAGGGTGTAACATTTTAGTTGCCTTATTAAATCCATTGGTGTGTGAAGTAATGGTAGCTTAAGGTAAAAGCCAAGTTAAACATGTGTGACACATCACAAACAAACATCATGTACACCTCCACACAGCTCATATGAAATACATATGATTCTGTCCAGTCAACATCAAGTCATCAAATCAATATATTTAACGACAGATGCATCCAAGAGACGTTTGCTACCAACAGGCTAAATAAGTGAAAGCCTTTAACCTGAGGAGAGTGAGTTCATTTCATTTTGCCACATTCTTCATGCACACAGACATTTTCCCTGAATTACTCCACTAATGCTCCTTGTAATTTGGCTTGGCCAAGTACTGAGTAACAGTGTCACATTTTTGATTTGATTTGCAGCCTTAAGCCAGTAATTCCCCAAGTAGCTTCATTTAACCTAGCTAAGATAAGGTGTAAGAGCTTCAAATGTTTAAAACAAAGTTATTTGAAGCCTTTGAAAAGCATTACCTGATTTAATTTAACTAGGTTTAGATTATGTTAGTAGAGGTCTTGAAAAATACGTCACAGTTTGGGGTTGATTCAGTTGGCTGGCTGTTGAGCTGTGCTACATATTAGACATACTTTTAGGAGCTTAGAGGGGAGAGTGACCGCAGATTATTGCTATATTTATTCACCTCTATCATGGGAATGCTTTCTGTCTGTTTAACAGGGATGGAACATTTCAGGATTGTTGTTAATCTCCAGAAGAAGGCTTTTGAACTTATTTCTCATTACTTTCTTGTGAAAATTTCCACACTTCTTAACTTCTACATTTCCATATTAGTCTTTTTCAGTTTTCTTATCACACTTCTTGGAGTTTCCCTGCTGAACTGCCAGCCTGTCAATCCGTCGGCGCTTCTGACAATTTGTATTTCCCAGCTAATTTTTTGATATTTAAAACTTAATGTGGAGACTTTTAATTTCAGACTCCTTTTAATGACCAAGAGCTGGAAGATAGAGTCATACTCATTGATGAGTTTTAATTGAATGGAGATGGGGGAAACTGTTGCAATATTCATTATCTAAACGAGGCCATTTAGAGTCGGAGGCATTTGACTGGTGGTGAAACGTGTCTCGAGGCTGATAACGGCCTGATTGCACAGTTGACCGGGTCATGCTCCTTATTTTAGGAGGGGACTTTTTTGGCAGAGAATATTTGGACTCAGGCAAAGTCCACAAATCATTCAATATTTATACTGAAAAGCTCTCCAACCTGTTCCTGTGCTAATGGGAGATTGAACAGCTATTCTAAAAGAGAAAACCAGATGGCAGCAGGTCGATGTTGTTGGCTGTTTGAAAGGCTTACGTGGTAGTGTTGCCACTGGAGTGGGATTTATGGGCTTTGGTGGATTCAGAACAGTGCTTACCGAGTCTTACAAACATAAGACAGGATGGACGGAAAAAAACTTTTTATGTGAATACATTTTATGTGGATGAAATGAGAATTTAGTTGAGAACAAGTCTCGTTTTCTGTCATATGTTATCTTTGATGTTTATCCATGCCTACATTCCTGAAGACTTATGAAGTATGATCATAAAATGCTTTTGTTTTTTATGTTCTCGTGATCAACTCAGTGACTCTAGATTAGAGCTGCTTTGTGTAACTTGGTTCTGTTTGCTTATCACATGGTTTAAAAAAAGTCAGTGTTGTCGTTAAAGCCAACTCAACTGGCCATTTAAACTATATGTCCCAACTTTTTTTTATAAGCACTGGCCTGTAATAATTTCCCTTTAACCCTCTCAGCTACATTTTTTTGGACTGTCATTCAAACTCTTTCTCCATGCCTCATTGTCGTGCTCATAACAGAACTATTAGGTTTCTCATTTACTTTGATTGTTCTTCTCTGTTTGGTTATGTGTTAGCTCTCTCTTTAATTATGTCTTTACTGTTTTTGCCTCAGATTGGGACAGAGAGAAGCTCTTAGAGGCCTGGATGAGCAACGCGGAGGAATGCTGCCAGCGCTCAGGGGTTCAGATGCCCAACCCGCCTCCGAGTGGCTACAACGCCTGGGACACGTTGCCCTCGCCCCGCACGCCACGCACCGCTCGCTCCTCCATCACCTCCCCAGACCAAATCAGCCTCGTGCCTGCCGACGAGGAGTCTTCTCTGGTGAGGTTCCAAATGTTCGCTAAAGTCATAAAATAAGAGGATTAGCAAAAAAGTGAGATTGGTGCAAAGTCCCACAATTCACATTGAACTGGTGGAAGTTTGACCAGAAATAAGTTACACAACTGCCTTCAAACTCCTTTTAGTTTTCATAAATTTTACGTTAAAAAGTTTCAGAAAACTTTAAATGGCAGTTGCAGATAGAGTAAATGTGAACATCACTTTAGTGAAATCTATGGTTTAACTGTACTTATCAGTGAAGAACCATCAGATGAAATTAAAACACAAGATGAACAGCATGTTTTCCTGGCCAAGAAGCTCCTACAGCAGCAAAGGATAAAACTAGCATGGAAGCGCACACACTAACAGTAACTGGCAGTGTACCCATAAAAACTGTGCACCAGTGTTTATTTAAATTGAGTCCCTACGGTGCCGCAGATTTACACAGAGTGCTTCTGCTGAATTCTTTAAATTTTCACCGCCACACCTTCTCTCTGCATAATGTTGCATTATTTCCCAGCACTACAGTATTACTAACAATCATTAGTATTCATGCCAGTGGTTTCCCCCACAAGCATAAACACAAGCAGGACTTCCTCTACTCCTAGGACAACAAGCGGTTAGTTAATTATGGTGCAAGCTTTGAACATCAGAGAATATAAAATACTTTCTAAAAAAATGTTATTAGTGCATAAAATTCTACTGTCCACAGGCCAATAAAACTAGACAGTAAGCACATCCCATAGCAACCTTCTGCTTCTGTGTGAAACATGAAGGAATTAGTAATCAAACTATAGAGACTTCCAGATGTTGTGTGGAATCGCCATTCTGTCTGCTAATTGTTTTCACTCCACAGCTAACATAAACAGGTATCAAGTACTGTCTGCAAAGTAAAATTTAAGCACCTTGTAATTTTAACAAAGAGTATTTTGTGAGCTTGCAACAACTACAACTCCCATGAGTCATAGATGTGCGAGTGTGCTGTCAAACCTCCTGGAAGGTGTATTTTCCACAGCTGTGCTTAAAGAATCTGCAAGAACATTACTCAGCCTTATTGACCCGCTGCTGCAAGAGGGTCGACACCCCCCCCCCCGTTTAACTGCCCTCCCATTATCCTGACTTTGTCCGGGGTTTCCTGATAATTATCAAACATGCTTGACATTTTCCTCAGCAGTCTTCTTTGTGGAGCAGTTGTCAAGATGGAAATGATGCCAGGTAATGTGAGATGTCCTTTACGCTGCTGGCAGTCTGTCTTGTTCGACCACTCTCTATAGAAGACTGCCAATGAAGGTATCAAGTGTGATAACAATCAGGCCGTCCCCGAAGAGCTCAGCAGCATAGAAAGGCAAAGTCGGCCGTCCTGTCTTCTAATTGGTGCTTGGCCGAAGGATCTGTGTTAAAATTTCAGTTTATTTCCTGTAACTTTACTGTATAATAACTTGCAAAGTTTGGCACATGTAGATCTCAGTGTGGAAAATATGGCTGTCCTCGACCAAAGAAATTCTTGGTCGACTAACACTCACGATTTTGTCGACTAACTGAGTTGATTTAATCGACAGATCTGTAAAACTGAGTTTCTCAACAAAGATTCACACAAAATCACCATTTCAAATCTTGTGTTTACCAGAGATGTTTTCATAAGTTTCTTGGAAATATGTCATTCAGCATCAAAAAAGCATAAAAAACAACACCAATCGATTTACATGGGCGCCGAAAGGATGCGGGCAGCATCTTCGGCGTGCTATGTGAACCCGGGGTAAGACCAAAACAACCGATTAGTCGACTAATCGACTAAGAGGGGGCAGCCCTAGTGGAAAACTATATTATCAGCTTTTTAACATGCTTAACGGGAGCAAAAAATATTATCCGTGCTTGTTGTGATGTGTTGTACATATACATGTAAGTTGGAACTTAGCTGTAAGCATAAAAGTGGTATTTCCTCAGCCATTGTATGTATTGGAACATTTATATACTCACCAATGTTGGAAAGCTGATCTTTTCAATAAATCCCTTGTGCGTTTATGTTTTCGACACCTGACATTGGTGACCAGCGACGTCTAAGCTGTTGATATGACATCGCTACCTGTGGGGGAAATTAGACAGAAGTCTCTGAAAGGTTTAGTGTTAGAGGACATAATGATTAGTGTTTCAGTATGTGAACTAAACTGCTGGTAGATGATAGCAGAAGATGACAGACTTGATTTATCAGTTACTTTATGAGAAATTATAGGTTGCGTTTGGATGACAGTATCTTTTGTTGTGTCTCTGTGACTCCAAGAGCTCTGTGCCAATCGACCGGCTCGACTCAAGGGCCCGTTTAAAGGTTACAGTTGATTATATCACATTCTGCTCTTTCACAAATCAATACTTACATTGTTGGAGTACACTGCCTCCTTTATGTCTTTTGTTAGGGTCAGTCTTTCACTGTAACAAGGCCTGTGTGTGTGTGTGTGTGTGTGTGTGTGTGTGTGTGAGAAAATACATCTGATGACAGAACAGTAATCCGTGAGCCGCATGCTAATGAGAGGTCATCATCTTGGCCTCGGCTGGCCTTAAATCCAGAACTAGCATTGTGTGTGGTTTACGTATGACACATCAGATTATTAAAGGTGCTAAATGTGAGGTTGGGAGAATCTCTATTGCCTCCACACGGCTCTCAACATGGCGACGGCTGAGCCTCGGCTCGTAGTTCACGCTGCTAACAGTGAAAACAATAGCAACAATGCTGACAGAGCTCACAGTGTTAACCTAACGGTGCCGTAGGTCAGGTTGGCATTATCAGCTGTAGAGCTGTAGCGCAGCGCAGAGCGGTGAGCGAGCCAGTTGGGCACGCTCACATGCATGAACATGCACTAAACGCACGCACGGCTGGCCCGGCGATGTAAACAAAGCACAGAGAAGCTCAAATTACAGCACACACAGAGGGAGTGTGATTTCATTCTCTGCTCAGGTAGACATTACTCCTCTATATCTTTACATAGTAAATAGTTGTTTGATGCTATATTAATGCTAATAATAATATTAATGAGAACCTTTTTTAAAGTATTGTTTTCCTGGTCTAATCATCCTATTGAATATTTAAAGAAGGCATTGCCACATCTTGAGAAGATGGCCCGGTAAGCCTACTCTCAAGACTTTTCAATTTCAGCCAAAAACCTGTCAGTGACTTTCGAGAAGGCAGTGTGCATTTTCATTCAAAGGCTGATGTAATAATACAAGTACTGGAGGGCCTTTTGAAATTGCATTAGTTATAAGAATTACTCAGAAAACTATATTTTATGGCAGACTTTACTTATCTGAAACTATTTATACTATGCCATTAAGACAGACTGTATCTCTTTTCTTTTGTGTCACAGTGTGGTATCTGCATGTCTTCCATTTCCGTCTTCGAGGAACCTGTTGACATGTCCTGCGGCCACGAGTTCTGCAGAGCATGCTGGGAAGGGTAAGTCATGTTTTGGTCTGGCATTACAGCCTTTTTTTCTGTGTATACCTCATTGCTGTCTGCATTGTATGTATGCTTCCTCAGGTTTCTAAATCTAAAGATCCAAGAGGGTGAAGCCCACAACATCTTCTGTCCGGCCTTTGACTGCTACCAGCTCGTGCCGGTGGAAGTCATTGAGAGTGTGGTGTCTAGAGAGATGGACAAGCGCTACCTCCAGTTTGACATCAAGGTAACCTTGCAACCTGCAACCTGACACGGAGCGGAGGGGTCTTGAATCACCCTGAAGAGGATTCTTTCCCAACAATGACTTGCTAGCTGTACATTATCCCGCTTATTACACGGCTACTTACTTATGAAATCAATAATTTGACACAAAAACGGTCCTCCAGAGTCCGACATCAGAGCTGCACCCATAGCAACGGTCTGTTATAAACCGTGCAGCATCGCCCAGTCGGGGATTCTTTCACAACAATGACCGGCTCGCTGTACATTATCCTTACATAACAGACCGTAGAACGCCGTGATTGCCCAATCAGAATCGAGTATTCAACAAAGCCGTGTAATAAAGTGAATTAACACCAAGTGGAAGAGGATTGTTTCCCTGATCTCCTGTGGCAGAAACTTTCAAACCTGTATCAGATAATGTTGCGGTAGAAATGAGTGTAATACAGTCACCTTCTTCTGTTGACAGGCATTTGTGGAGAACAATCCAGCAATCCGCTGGTGTCCCGAGGCTGGATGTGAAAGGGCGGTGAGACTGAGCACCTACGGCGCTGGGACCTCCGCCTCAGACTCTCTGAGCTTTCCACTCCTTCGGGCCCCAGCTGTAGATTGTGGCAAAGGCCATCTCTTCTGCTGGTCAGTAATCAGCTCCACACCTTATGACAATGAAAACATTTCTGTAGTTATTTGTTTTATAGTTTACATTCGGACTTTTGCTTTGCAAAACTTTAAATATTCTAATGTAAGAGTAATGGAGATTACTGTGAAGCAAATAGAAGATAGGTTGTTTATTACAATAAACATTTATTGTGTCAGAAAAGTCAGTAACAGAAGTGTGTTTGTCTATATCTCTGTATGTGCATACACTACCCCCAAATGACAAATTAGAAACATGTTTAGAAGTTCTCAGGTCTATTAATGTGAAATAGAAAAAGTTTAAATTCACCTGGAGTCATCTGTGAGTTTAGTGTCCAGTGAAACCCAGTGACTAGGAAAGATTGGCCGTTTTCAGGGATCCAAGAATCCAATGGCCTCTCCAACAGAGAGCTCTGAAGCTCGGTTGGGAACCATCGATCCTTTCTTAATGACAGAGTGGCTCGATGGAAACCCCTCCAGAGTAAAAGACGTATCACATCCCACCTGGAGTTTCCAAAGAGCAGTTTAAGAGCTCAGAGTGTGAGGAAAAAGATTTCCTGGTGAAAACCAGGTACTACTCTTAATTAGGGCTTCATGATTATGGCCAAAATGATAATCGCGATTATTTTGATCAATATTGAGATCACGATTTTTTTAATCATGATTATTCACTAATTTTGGGGACCAAATGTTTTTGTTGCACTTTCAGATTTAAATAAACTTCCATGTTGTGCTGCATTCTTGCTAATGTACGAATCTTTGCATCAGATTAGGTTAAATTAAGGTTCTTCTTCACCTGAATTTGGTGCATTTTCGTTGAGCGCGTCTGCTCTCTGTTAAATTGAGTAATACAGTATGTTACTCTTCTACTGTGGACTGCAGCTGCAACAATCAGGAAGGTTTGTTACAGGCTGCCGCTTTAAGGTGCACAGCAGCATGACAGCTACCCAAAAGTGAAGCCAAAACATCTCTATCGCCCCCCCGGTGGCTGGCTGTTAGTTTAGGAAGCGCTTGATTTGTTTTCTATGAGCAGAGCACATATTTTAAATGTTAATATCACAGTCGATTATGTTCATTTAACTGTGGGAAGCCAAAATCGTGATCGCGATTAATATTCGATTAATTGTGCAGCCCTACTCTTAATCTGGCAAATACCAGTCTTCATGCTAAGCTAGGCTAAAGTCCTCCCAACTCAAGCTTCGTATTTAATGCACAGACATGAGATTAATATTGATATTATGCATATTAAGTGTATTTCCCAAAATGTTGAATTATTCCTTTAACATATTATGAATGTACACATTTTTTGTGAAAATGCCATCGTGGAATATGTGTCAAGATTGGTGGACAAAAATTAATTTAATCTCTTTTAAGTCTTTCACAACAAAATGTAGAAACTGTGAATGTATAAATAATTTTGAATACTTTATGTGCCCATATGTACATGGTAACCATGCAGGGTCCTTGCATGGCTATCCATTCGTTTTCTGCGTACACATATTTGTTAATTTCATTTCATCGTAACTACTCCTGTTATCTCCCTGCATCTGTTAGCTTGGCAACATTAGATTAGATTAGATTAGATTTCCTTTATTGTCATTGTACAGGTACAACGAAATTGAGTTTGCAACTCCCCATCACGTACCCGATGCATTAAAAGACAGTCAATAAATAAATATAGGGTACTATACAAGCGACAGCTATAAGGTTAGTGGCCAGTGTCGTGTCGTATATGCAAACTGTCAGGGCAGTAAAAGTAAGTAGACAATCTAAAACAATATAAAAGACAGTGATTATAAAAAATAGTTAAATGTAATAAATAGATATAGTCAGTCCGCATCGTTCAAGTAATGCAGTTTTAAAGTGCAATGCAGTCACATGCTGGATGGCAGAAGAGCCCCGATGCTGTGTAGTCCTCCACCTTCTGTCCTCTGTATTATATCATCATATCATGACCTCCGACCCTACAAACACTCCCCACCTCACTGCACCTCACCTCACTATATGGCTCCTGATAGTGGCCGTTAGGTTCACTTGTCAGGTTTACTCAAGAGTGCAGTTGATATGACATTTGGTAATGGAACTGGATGTAACACAGGTCCGACTTTAATGGTTCCCTTGTCATTTCAACTGTCTGCATCACCTTAATCTGTCCGTGTTTATTCCAGGGAGTGTCAAGGCGAGGCCCACGAGCCCTGCGACTGTGAGATCTGGAAGCTGTGGCTACACAAAGTCACCGAGATGAGACCTGATGAATGTGAGTATTCACATGAATTGACTTATTTTAGTTTTTGGGTATGTTTCAGACATGAATTTACAGCTAATATTTACAAACTGCACAGTATTTAGCCTTCAAACTTCTGTTTGCATGCTGTTTTAACAGATATAATGTCAAATGGTTTTATGGAGTCTGTGCAGTTTTATTTGATCTATTCCAACATCACCTGAGTTAGTGATTTTACCAGTAAAATTGTGTTCAGCTTCCTGATGGTGAATTGTTAAAACAAAAAAAGTTTAGTTTGTTAGCCAGTCCCTTAACTTGCCCATATGTTTTGGGGTTGCAGTCAAGTGATTGATTTGGAGCTAAATTGCCTGGAACTCAACCACAGTAATTACAAACAGTTTAGCGCTAAGCCAATTAAAATCCACCATGTTGATGATAAATTATTAAGTAAAATGAACAGCCCATTGAGTCATTGAGAGTATGCAATGTTTAGAGGCAGTAATTGGACTTGGCAATCTAATAGATGATTTAAGATGGCCCAAGTCGCTCCAAAGTGCCACTTCCTTGATGTGACAGTCGAAGGATAAAATAAATTATTTTGCTTTGGAACTATCTCCCCATTCGATTTCCCCAGATTCTATTTTATCTTGGCATTTCAAACGGCACATCTGAGGTGCTTTGATAATAGCCAATTAATCAGTGTGTGTGTGTGTGTGTGTGTGTGTGTGTGTGTGTGTGTGTGTGTGTGTGTGTGTGTGTGTGTGTGTGTGTGTGTGTGTGTGTGTGTGTGTGTGTGTGTGTGTGTGTGTGGAGGGGGTGCATGAGCATCTTGGGAGATGTTAGCAAAAATATATAAGCAATACGCATTAGTCAGGCAGGAAAATTTGCCAGTCAGTGCAGTGGTGTGTTTAGACGCTGTGGTAATAGTCATTCTCATTCTGTCTTATTATGCCTTTATTTGTTCTGTTCACCCCCCCCCCCCCCCCCTCCTCCTATTGAAGTGGCAGGTGTGAGCGAAGCTTACGAGGATGCAGCCAACTGCTTGTGGTTGCTCTCTAACTCCAAGTCCTGCGCTAATTGCAAGTCCCCGATACAGAAAAACGAAGGCTGCAACCACATGCAGTGTGCGAAGGTAAGTTAGGCTGGGAGGTTTCACAAACCGGTCTTACTGCTGCAGGATTTAATTAGGTTTCATCTCAGAGGATATTCTGGTTTACAGCTGGTAATGATCAGACTGTTTCCTGATTGACAAAACTACCTGAATGAACAATTTACAAGTGTTACAGTGCATTGAACACAATTCACTGCTGTTTACATTTAAACACAAAAAATATATGTAAGGGATAATGTACAGCTAGCGGGTCATTGTAGTGAAAGAATCCCCTTCAGGGCGATGCTGCATCATCCTGAAGGGGATTCTTTCACTACAATGACCCGCTAGCTGTACATTATCCCGCTTATTACACGGCTACTTACTGAAGAAATCAATATTTTGACGCAAAAACGGTCCGCCAGAGTCCGACATCAGAGCTGCGCCCATAGCAACGGTCTGTTATACATAGCAACGGTCTGTTATACAGAAATAACAGACCGCAGAACGCCGTGATTGACCAATCAGAATCAAGTATTCAACACAGCCGTGTAATAAATACAAATAATAAACACCGACCATTATATAACGCTGTGTGTGGGTTTACATTGGAGTCAGTTGAAAGCCCGGTTCATCACTTACTGTAAAGGGTTGGAATTACAGACACATTAAAGCCTTTGGCCTTAGGGATTGGTTCATAGTTAGCTTAGAGCTTTACAGTAAACATTGTGGAGCTTTAGTCTCATTTATGTTATTGTATGTACAGTGTGTAAACTATGCATCCATTCATACACGTTTGGATGATTACCTTATGGTGTTTGTTGTGGACTTTATGGCTGCTGGTTCCACTCCCTCAGGCTAGATGTTGCAGGTCGTGTCTCACAATGTCTGAAAGTGGGAAGTTGAGCGAGTGAGGGAGGAGAGAGAGCTGACAACACAGCTCCTGCTGTAGCAGGATAAAGAGCTATCATGCTGCTTTTAAATCAGCTTTAACAGAGATTTAGATGGGAGCATCACTAGGGGAATTGGTTTAACATAAGAATGGAAGCTGAAGGCTCAGTAACAGCACTCAAAATCATTTTAGAAGCACACAGATGGTTCGCTGAGAGTTGTAGTGAAAAGCTGCTACCTTTTTAAACTTCACAAGCCTTATGGAAACAAAAGATGTAAAGTAGTGGCTAATTAAATATCTTCCTGTAGGGCAGATTTTGTTGTGTTGTGTTGTAGCTCTGTTTTGGATTCTTGTGATGATACGCCTTATTTAACTTTCAAATGTCTCACAACACTATTTGTTCTTGCCTGGTTATTCACTTTTGGGCAATTCTTCGTTGCTCATTACACACGATTTCCCAGTGTCTGTGTGCCTGTCGGGCTATAATTTACACCTTGGACTCATCTGATATTTGTGATTAAATAATTGAGTATAAAATAGGTGTTGTGTTTAATTGCTGATAACATTATTCTCTAGATTTGAGTAAGTAATAAGCTCTTTTGTTCTGGTGAAGGTAACTGTAGCATTGGTGCTGTAATGCTATTGTGAAGGTGAAAATGAGGAATCGTATTCAAGCTGCTATCGGCCAAGTTTAGCTATCATTATAAAAGATTATTCTACACGTGGCGGCTTATGATACTGTCATACTCAAACAATCCATCAGACACTTGGGAAAGCCTGAAGTTACCTAGCAGCTTCTGTCTTACTTAGATAACAAGAGAGAGTGATACGGAGGTGATGGAGGGAAAAGAGACAGTGTGTGTGAGACTGATAATCACACACTACTGTCTCCATCCCGGTTAAAGAGGCCGACTAGAGACGGAGATTAGTTTGGGAGGAATTGAGCTGCGTTCACAAGCTGAAAGGCCACGGCGGGCTCAGCCTCTTGACCCGTTATTACCTGGCAAGAGATGACTTTACCCCCGTTGCTTGGAAACACGGGACTCAGTGTTGCCAAGGAACATGTCTTTGTCTTTTCTCTGCCATTTCCTTCCCTCCGGTCTGCACACTCACTGTTTCACAAACTGTCTTTTTGTGTCTCTCTAACCTTCCCCCCTCCCTCTCTTTTATTTAGTATTGATTTTTCTGACCTGTCATGTAAGCAGGCTGTTTCCAGGACAACAAGGGTCTCAGCCTTTAGGGGTTTGTGTCGCTGTGGCTAACTTGTCCACTACAGAAGTACTTGTTGCACGGGGAGAGAAATCACTTCCACCCAAATAGGATGCGGATTGGAGTGGACGCAATGTTTTGTTGTTCTACAATACCCAACGGGACTCGCTGATCTCAAATGTAGTCTGAGTGCCTTCTAGTGGCAGCGAGCTGCGAGGCTACACCGCTAGGTTCAAACAAACGCCGCGGTCTATTAAACTCTGGCATATTGGAAGAAGATTGAGATCGAGAGTCTTCGGTTCAGGGACTCTTAGAGATAGCCGTCACCCTTAATTATTATTCTGATTTTGAGAGCAGTAAAAAGGATATTCAAACTGATTTTTAATAAGAGTTGCTAATGCTTTCATATCCTCAGAGGTCTATACTTGATAATATTAGGAGTTACACCACATCAGCTCAGGTTTGTCAGTCGTTTTACTTTAGGGGGGAATAAACAGGTGAAAATAAACGCAAACCAATTGTGTGCGTTTGTGTATGTGGCGAGGGATGATTTCAGCTGTCATTTCACGGTGACTTGTTTTCACTGATGGCAATTCATGAAATGAGCCTACAGCTGGACTAGCATTAGTATTTGGCTATCCAGTGTTTGATATGACGACTGACCAGAGCAGATTAAAGTCTAATATTTCCCTTCTCTCTCTTTAGTGTAAGTATGACTTCTGCTGGATCTGTCTGGAGGAGTGGAAAAAACACAGCTCATCCACAGGAGGCTACTATCGCTGCACGCGCTACGAGGTCATCCTGCAGGTGGAGGAGCAGTCGAAGGAGATGAATGAAGAGGTAGACACACACATACACTATATACACATTAGAGCTGGACACTTCCTTTCAGATCGGCCTGCTACACAATCCAGAAGCAGAGTGACTCGAGTTGATTAACATCACATTCATCATGTGTTTCAGCTCACTTAACTGTCCCCTTTCCAAAATGTGACTTCACAGCGGTATGGGACAGTCATATATTTTTCCCCATCGACCAATGAATGGAACCTTAAAGGGATAGTTCGGCTTTTTGAAGTGGGGTTTTATGAGGTACTTCAAATCTGTGTATTCTACAGTAGATGACGGTCTGCACGCCCCCAGTTTGGAGAAGCAGACAGGAGAACTGGAACAGAAGCTAAGCAAAATACTGCTGTGGACCAGGGACATATTTTAGCCACCAAAAAAAAAAGACTCACTAAAAAATAATGTAATTGTGCGCTATATTTAGAATATTTTCAGTGCTTTACCGTGCAGTCAGACAGCCCGTTCCAACGGGGAACTGAAGCCGTTATCTATGCTCTCTTCAAAGCCACCAGACTCCTTTGACAAAAACAGTAATTTTACCTCGCAGAACACGGGAGTTGCTGGTCTTCCGCTGCCTCGATTGATTAGTTTGTTTGTGTTATTGTGTGACTTTGGTGAATCCGAACTAACCAAAGTCACTCAATAACACGAACAAACTAAACGATCGAGGCAGCGGAAGACCAGCACCCTCCGTGTTCTGCAAAGTAAAAATACTGCTCTTGTCAAAGGAGTCTGGTGGCTTTGAAGAGAGCATAGATGGATACAGCGGTTCAGTTCTCTGACGGCAAGGTAAAGTGGTGAAAATACTCTAAATGTAGTGTACACTTAAACAGATATTGATTGTTTTAGGTGGTTAAAATACATTTTGGTGCCGGCCCCGTCCACAGCAGAACATTGCTTTGGTTCCGTGTTGTTACTCCTTCCTGTTTCTCCAAACAAATGTCCCTTTAATACATAAACTTTCTCAGTCTTAACTTTCTCATACAAAGGTAGACATGCATATGCACACAGCCAAGAACAGTACGTGTGTTTATGTGCTTATACACTCTTAAGAGGAAAGCACTTGAGTCCATGGAGCTTATACAGTATGTAAGGGATAATGTACAGCTAGCGGGTCATTGTTGTGAAAGAATCCCCTTCAGGGCGATGCTGCATCGCCCTGAAGGGGATTCTTTCACAACAATGACCCGCTAGCTGTACATTATCCCGCTTATTACACGGCTACTTACTGAAGAAATCAATATTTTGACGCAAAAACGGTCCGCCAGAGTCCGACATCAGAGCTGCGCCCATAGCAACGGTCTGTTATACATAGCAACGGTCTGTTCTACATAGCAACGGTCTGTTATACATAGCAACGGTCTGTAATACATAGCAACGGTCTGTTATACATAGCAACGGTCTGTTATACATAGCAACGGTCTGTTATACATAGCAACGGTCTGTTCTACATAGCAACGGTCTGTTATACATAGCAACGGTCTGTTATACATAGCAACGGTCTGTTATACATAGCAACGGTCTGTAATACATAGCAACGGTCTGTTATACATAGCAACGGTCTGTAATACATAGCAACGGTCTGTTATACAGAGCAACGGTCTGTTATACATAGCAACGGTCTGTTATACATAGCAACGGTCTGTTATACAGAAATAACAGACCGCAGAACACCGTGATTGACCAATCAGAATCGAGTATTCAACACAGCCGTGTAATAAAAGTGGGTAGAAAACACACACTTACACACACACACTTACACTTACAAACACACACACACACACAAGCTACGTCTAGATTCTTGACCATGGAGCCATCCACAATCAATCCTGCCACCTTCATCAAAGGTGGAGAGCAGTTCCTTCTCCTCCCGGTCACCAGGACTTCACCTGTGGCCGTACTCACTTCCACTGACTGCTCTCAACCTGAGTATGTACACTTTCCTCTGTGAGGGGGAACAACATGCTCTGGGCTTTATTGACTGTGACTGGTGTCTCATCACGGTTTTGCAGGCAGAGAAGAAGCACAAGAGCTTTCAGGAACTCGACCGTTTTATGCACTACTACACTCGCTTCAAGAACCATGAGCACAGCTATCAGGTAAGCAGGCTTTGCCTTTCAATGATGTCTGCTTTGCATAGTGTTCAAATAGTCATGGAGCGGTCGAGGCAGTGGGAACTTGTCATCTATTGTAAATCGGTGGGCATACTCTCTAATGCAATATCTTGTAAATTGATGAAAGTATTCTGTACATCTACAATATTACTGGCTGACTACTTTTTCAGTGATTGTTGTGGCAGGAATAATCAGACATCACAATGCCTTGATTAAAAAAGTCTGCTGCGCCCACCTTTTGTTGATTTATTCAGCCTCATATTCTCTTCATTGTTTGGCCGGGCAGTCTTCTCAAGACATCTTTACTCCAAAATCAAACCTAACAGCTTCTGTCTCCCTCACAATAGCTGGAGCAGCGCCTGTTAAAAACAGCCAAAGAGAAGATGGAGCAGCTCAGTCGAGCTCTGAGCGGAAGTGAGTGTGCAGTCTGCCACAACACTGTCAGTCTTTATTACACATTTGGACACGTCTTAATCTAGTCCTCTGATATTGAGCTTTTGGAAGTAGGCAGGAGGGAAACACAAAGGTGTTTTAATAATGTATTAACAACAGTGGGTATCGTTATTATTCAGCAGGCACATCTAAGTTACAAGAACGCTGTGCTTTGTGAATAAGCTTTGTCTAGACTCCTTTAAACCCCCAGCGGTGAAGGCAATTACATCCTGTTTAGCATAGCCGAGGTTTGTTCTGATACACAGCGCTCCGTTTGAATTTCACTACATCCCGATTGCAGTGGTGTTGTTTACTTAAGTCTGACTGCCAGAGAAATGGAAATGACCATAACTCAGTGTTTATGAGTCTGGCTCAGTTGACAATTTATAGAATTCATCCTGGTGGGGGAAACGGCCCCAAAATAATATCACGACATGTCAGGGTATTTCTGCCATAATGATATTCTTGATGATAGTACAAAATACTGAAAAATGCTTTATTATTAGTTTCAAGAACATAAAATTGTAAGTCGTATATGTCAGCATAGATGCAACAGGTTGCCTTCAAATATTGAGTAAAACTAAAGAAATGATCTCTCTGTTCTTTAGTTTACAAACAACAACAGTGACTCAGAGTGAGATTCAGATTCTGTATAAAATATAAAAAGTAAAACAAAATAAAATCAGCCACAAAGTGCCAAATAACAAAAAAGTTACTATTGAATCTTCTTTTAAACCACATTCACACATATTGGGTTTTGTTTTTTTTTGAGCTTCACATATGCTCACGTTACGACAAAGTGACCTGGTGACGCCGATTCCAGTAACCATAGTAACGCACGGCGAGAGAGGAGAGGCAGACACGCTGTGCTGCTGCCTCAAGAGCCGCTAACGGAGATTACTCTGAGCAGAAAGCCCTTAAAAGGGTCTGAAAAGTCCGGGGCTGTATCCTCGGACGCTACTGAAGTCTGCTCTGACGTCATTACACCGGAATATATCGCCATTATCACCATATAACATTTATCTGATGCCTCCACACCGAAGGTATGTTGTTTTTCCCATTCTCATGAATGAAATATCTCCGGAACACCTGGAGGGAATCTTTTCAAATTTGGCACAAATGTCCACTTTGACTGAAGAACGAACTGATTAGACTTTGGTGGTCAAAGGTCACTGTGACCTCACAAAACATGTTTTTGGCCATAACTCAAGAATTCTTTTGCACAAATGTCTAACAGGAAAAACTGATGAAGTGCTGACATTTTGCACAGATATGGATGTAAACTGCAACTTGACCTGTTGGTGGAGGCGTACAACCGCAAGGCAGTTATTCTAGTTTTATCATATGAAAAATTGTACTAGTATTATCATGAACAATATGATATGGCACACTCCAAATTTGCAGACAAGTTTCATTCTCCAAAAATTACCAACAACCACGATTGACTATCACTATAGTGTATTGGGATGCAGATCTGAATCTGGATGTGTTTCGTTATTCAAAGAGCAGATCACAATGTGAGCATGATACTCACCGTGGATCCAGAAGTTGTTTTACCCTCACAAGCCGTTAAAGAGGGATCTTCAGTTCAGAGTTTCCTCCCCTTCCATCACGCTAGATCCTTTAATATAGAAGAACAATGTTAGTACAATAGAGCTGTTCTTTCATATGCTTTGTTTCAGCATTTCTCATCATTTTGTACTGATCTGCCTCGATGTGTAGCTGCAATAAGGGATGCATTGTACAAAAGTAAAGCAGATACTCAGTTTTGATTTCATGTCTCCTTGTCTTTCCAGGGGAAGGAGGCCCACCTGACACGACGTTCATTGAAGATGCAGTCCTAGAACTGCTAAAGACTCGCCGCATCCTGAAGTGCTCTTATCCTTATGGGTTCTTTCTGGAGCCCAAAAGCACAAAGAAAGAGATCTACGAACTTATGCAGGTTTCAGACCTACTTATTCAGAAAGAAAAAGACAAATGTTCACTTTTATATGGTCCATTAGAGACGTGGGACTAAAGCTTTCTACCTCACGATCTGCCCCAGTTATACCTGCAAATCTCAGCTTTTAGTTAAAGATCTAGTGTTATATAATTTATGAGAGTACTTACCTGCTATATTTTATATTGTGGCCTTTTTAAATACTGTAAAATGAATGAAGGTCTTACAAAAACAATACATTTTTAAAGATTCATACACAGTAGTCCTCAAAGTACTTGACTTCTAAAGTCACTTTGTCCCTGGAACCTTCCAGTTTGGGAACAGATTATTTTACGAGACAAAGTTTAACTTGAAAGTGTGGATTCATACACTAAAATCACTCACTTACTGAGTTTCCTAAAACAAATCTCCCAGCCTGCTCTCTTTCTGTCTTCAGACGGACTTGGAGATGGTTACTGAGGACCTGGCACAGAAGGTTAACCGGCCTTATCTACGGACGCCACGTCACAAGATCATCCGTGCAGCGTGCCTGGTGCAGCAGAAGAGGCAGGAGTTCCTGGCTTCAGTAGCCAGAGGCGTCGCTCCCAACGACTCTCCGGAGGCCCCACGGCGCAGGTAAAACACACACAATGCAGATCAATACATGCGTCTAATCTTTACAGTGAAAAACAGTACTATAATACAACCAATAAAATCATGTCTCAAAAAAAGAGCCGTAGTTTCAAATAATCAAAAGTGACTAATTAGCTATAAAATGTCAGCAATTAATCTCAATCTTATACTGACAAAATCTTCTCTCTCTTCCTCACTTACAGTTTTGCTGGCGGGACGTGGGACTGGGAGTATTTAGGCTTTGCATCACCTGAGGTAACAGAACAAGTCTTCATTAGTTTTCAAATGAAGGCTTGTTAGTTAAAATCAAAACTGTGCTGTTTGAACAAAATGTGCATAATGTCTTCTGACACTGTATATTACAACCCGAGAGAAATGCATATTTTTATATTTGGGATCTTAAATTTCTGATAACATATCTGATGTGCCCCGTTAAATAATCACAATTACTAAATATTTAGATCTAGGGCTGTCCGTCGATTCAAATTAATCTTGATTAATCGCATGATTGACCATAGTTAATCGCAATTAATCACACATCTGTTCTAAATGTACCTTAAAGGGAGATTTGTCAAGTGTATTTAATCCTCTTATCAACATGGGAGTGGACAAATATGCTGCTTTATGCAAACATATGTTTATATTTATTATTAGAAATCAATTAACAACACAGAACAATGACAGATATTGTCCAGAAACCCTCACAGGTTCTGCATTTAGCATAAAACAATATGCTCAGATCATAACATGGCAAACTGCAGCCCAACAGGCAACAACAGCTGTCAGTGTGTCAGTGTGCTGACTTCACTATGACTTGCCCCAAACTGCATGTGATTATCATAAAGTGGGCATGTCTGTAAAGGGGAGACTCGTGGGTACCCAGAGAACCCATTTACATTCACTGATCTGGAGGTCAGAGGTCAAGGGACCCCTTTGAAAATGGCCATGACAGTTTTCCTCACCAAAATTTAGTGTAAGTTTGGAGCGTTATTTAACCTCTTTCGTGACCAGCTAGTCTGAGCTGGTTGGTTCCGATTGATTCATCAGGTTTTATAGTTTCACATGATACCAACATCTTCATTGTTGTAAAACTACACTTCCACTACAACCTCAGAAAGATTGAATAGTGGCCGGTCCCAACGGCGGCCCGTCAGACTTTTAAGAGGTTAGTTAAATATCGCAAGTTACATTCAAGAAATGAATGGCGTTAAAACGAATTTGCGTTGACGCATTTTTATCACGTTAACTTTGACAGCTCTAATTAGAGCACAATCAGTCATCATGATTCCAGTTTAATTGCACTTCGACATGTTAAAGTCACAGAAAACGGCCTTAATTTTGACATATGATTGAAGTCAAGCATCAATAGTTTGCTGTAAAATAAACATCAGATGAGTTTAGATCAAATTAAGACTTTCTCCGAAGAGAAGATGCACTTCCATTATATGTAGCTCTCACCAGCAATCACACCATGTCTGAGGCTGAAGCTGGTTAATCAGTGCGCTTGAAGCCGATTCCTTGATTTAATGCAGTAATTCAGGCTGTTAACATCTCACCTAATCAGGTTTAATTGATTGCAGAAACTGAAATCGTGATTGTAATGTAATAAAATAATGCAGTGGTACATTATACCTTTTTTAATAAAGTCAGTTAGTATATCTAAATCTTTTTAACATTGCTGGTTTGACTTTGGCTGCGTAACAGCACTGATAAACCGAGTTGACCCAGAGATCAGGTGTTATTCACACACCGGAGCGAGCCAGATGGTTCAGTGTTCCCCTGTGCAGCCAGTTGGAATGATTAACAGCGCAGCACTCTGGCAAACACCTAAACAGGTTGCTCCCGATCATTGCGCATTAGTAACAGGCATTTGTAGTTAACTTTAACAGTCATAAAACTGTCGACCACATAATGGTTTGATTATTGACCTGCCTGCTGCATGCACTCAATAGTGGTGCATAAGACAATCCGCTGCAGTTTCTCCTCTAAGCTTCTATTGTTGTTGAGTTTGTAGACGCTGGCAGTTTTTAAACACACAGGCTTTTCATCTGGAACACATTCACTCAGCTCAGCAGCTCTCCTGAGGCTCCTTAAAACACAACACAAATATGCAAATATACATCAAGTCTAAGCCTCTCAGGTTATTGTGCACACCTTTTAACAGCATTACGCAGCCATTTCCTTATTGACAGGAAACCTAATGACAAGATCAGCCTTGTCTGCCGGTTTGATAAATGCATTTTGAAACTCCTTATCCTCCGCCTGCTCAGCACCATGCAGTGAGGCGTAAGTAACGCTTCGTTTACACAAGCTTTACTGAGTAAACGCTCACTGCTGGACTCAGATTTCTGCAATCTCCCCTGGAGCCAGTGTGTTGCTATATTTACTATTTCAGGAATAAAAGCAGCAAAAGACAGCACTCACACAGATGCCAAGAATGTATGAAAAAAACATGTTATTCAGCATTCTGCTCATAAAATGTGCAATTACCTTGTGTGAAGTACTTTGACAAGGTAACATGATCCAGGCTGGCTGTAGATTATAAAACATTAATCCTCATGACTCACAGGTTAATCGCTCTCTCAGTGGTCACTAGTCAACATTTTCAAACAGGATTTTGTCAACACTCCCCTCTGCTGTCCTACGTAAGAAATAAATGGATGTTTAAGTTTTGCTAAATTGTTTTTCAGCGAACGAGACAGATAGTATTCCTAGTTACAGTCATACCTTAACATGCATCTATTTGTTTACTGCACTGTGCTATACCATTATTGATTTATTATCCAACTGAAACACACACAAGCGCTTAAAGGTCTCATTGATAACATTTTTATGTAGACGAATAATTTAAAAAGAAATAATACATCCACCCAGCTTTACTAAGTATGGCTTTACCTAAAAGAAATTATTATGATTGTGAATTAATCATTTTATAAATGTTATGTGATACTAATTATCTCTGTGGAAGATAGCTGATGTTTGGTTCACACTTCTAAGGGTTGATTTATGCGTGTCTTATCTGCGAGGTCAAAGTGTCGTCCCACCATCAGACGCGGCCCTTCGCAGCGCACATCCACATTTTTCTAACGACACGGATGGGCGGCAAAAATGGAGAATTTTGTGGAGCTTTGAGAATGTTTGTTTGCCGCGAGGAGAAATCTGCACCGAGTATAAAAGATTCAAACGTTCCTCGTCACGATTCCACGTCCGTGAAGTTTAACAAAGCTTGTGAGCCAATATCAGGAAAAAACTACAGCTGATGTTGCAGTTCATCACTTGAATCACATGATCGGACTCTCTTAGTCTCACTGCACTCCACCATCAAATATTCAGGTTGTGCAACCAACCACTTGTTGTGAAGTGAATGAAATGGAACAAGGGAAGTGGGGGAGTGTGACATCTAGTGGCTGAATGTGATCAACAGCACCTTTAAGTATACCATCCACAAGAACAGATGACAAACTATTCTGGATGTGTCTCTATGAGACAGTTCACAGTAAAGATTGCCACCAGATGCTGAACACCAAGCCACTCTTATAAAAAAAAAAAAAAGTCTTATTTTTGTCTCCTAATTAAGAGGCTCTGTCTCTCAGCTGCAGTAGTTAATGGGAACACCGTGGTAATAATCAAAGCCTGATGCTACAGATGGTCCGCTCCAGGCTTCTCACGAATCCTGCAGATCACTTCATACTGAGCTATTTTTAGAGCGGTGGAAACATGAAAGAGTGTTTGGGTGACAGGCTTTTGATTATATGAATGAGACTCAGTGACTTTTGCAAATGTATGAGTTGAGTGACTGGAGAATGCGGCTGATTATTTCCTGAGGTTTTGATATGCAGATGTGTAAAGTCAGTGTATGGAACTTTTTCATGTTGGTCTACAACCAAAGAACAGACACAGTAGCATTTGTTGCTAGCTTACGAACTCTCGGTTGGCAGTAGCATTGAAATTTACATTTAGTGTGAAACTGCAGAGCAGAACCTCGAAACTATAATTCTTACTTTGTAGATATTCGGGCTGTCAAAGTTAACGCGATAATAATGCATTAATCAAATTTGTTTTAACCCCACTAATTTCTTTAATGCGTTAACACAACGTTTGATTTTTAGGTTGTAGCGCGCTCTTTTTGAAAGCTAGAGTGAAGATAACGGTATCATTTGAAAGTAGAAAACCTGATCAATCCATCGGTACCAACACAGGTTATAGAGTGAATAATACTGGAAATATAGGATACTGTGCATATAATTCCTCATGAGATTAATGGAAAAATATCCAACCATGATTGTGCTTCAATGAACATTGAAGTATTTGTCCACTCCCATGTTGATAAGAGGATTAAATACTTGAGAAATCTCTCTTTAAGATACATTTTGAAAAGATAAAAAATGTGTGAATAAATTACGATTAATCATGATTATTATGGACAATCATGATTAATCGTGATTAAATATTTGAATCGATTGACACACCTAGTAGAAATATTATTTCCAAAATAAGTGCAGCCTGGTTTGAAGTGAAACTGAGATGACAGACACGTTCACTGTATTGTTTTCAGTTTGAAAGACGATATATGTAGTATACTATATGCCTAAACTAGGTATATACTTCCTGTAAAACTTAGTTTTCTTGAATATCTTTGAAGTCTTATTTAGGCTGCCGAATGTCATTCATCTTCTGACACCATCAAATCATTGGATCTCGGTCTCTTATCAGTTTTCAGCATTATTAAATGAACACAAGGAACCATCAGACGCGCATAGATATCCTATAATTAGAAACGCATGCATACGTGCACACACCTTTTACTCTAGTGCTTTTTTTGTAATTTAATTGAGACACGCTGTGTGAAACCCAGTGTGTCTTAATTGATTCTCCATCATTTAAACTCCGCTGAGTGATAACGTGCCAGAAATATCAGATTAGAGATTTGGTTGTTTGTCATAATAGTGAAAGATATGCTACACGGTCTCCTCTAATGCAGAGAACATGCAGTATGTGTAAGGCTTTAAGGCTAGTTTAATGTGGGATATTACATTATTTCATATCCAATAGAACTGAACCTGGACAAAATAAGTATTTATTACAGTACATTCATTCTGTGTTTTTAAAACTTGCCAGTAGATGGATATTTAATTTGACTTTTTAATGACCTCACTTTCTCTTTTCATAAGGTATCCTGGTTGCTTTTGAGATTAGCCGGCATACAAACGTAGTATTTTGAAACGTCTGAACCTCACGAGTGTGTTGCTCTGCTTGGATTCAGTCTAGACTGCAGCCTAATGATCGAAGTCTTGGTGAAGGAGTTAGAGAGAGAGGAAAGGGTTTGAAAGATCTCTCACTGCTGGAACCAAAGTTACAAATTCACCTATTAAATGTTTATAACAAAACACCTAGATAGGAAAATGTGCAGCTGTAGCCCCAGATGAGCAATACATGGATACGCTGATGATGAGAGTTAAGGACATTATGACTGGATAAACTGAGCATTTGTTGAAATTAAACAATAGAAAGGAAAATGTTTAATTTGTGTTGTTGTATTGGCTTTAAGGAGTACGCAGAGTTCCAGTACAGACGGAGACACAGGCAGCGGAGGCGAGGAGACATGTCCAGTCTCCGTAGCAACACACCCGACGCTGATGACTCCAGCGACAGCATTTTAGGTAACGCAGTGGACAAACAGGAGAGGACGCTCCCTCAGGAGGTTCTGTCTCTTTTCTTAGTGTTGGACTTAGTCTCATTTGTGGGTTAATTTCTCACAGTTTATTGTCTTCATTAACTAATTCTATAACCCGATGACATCATACATGTGGATGATGTGAACCTACAATACCCGGTTCTGATTGGCCTGTTCTTACATATAGGTATAAATATTAAGGCATTTTTGCCTGTTTGTGATGGAGACAGTAGAGAGAGGGAATGAGAGAAGAGAGGACAGATGCAACACTCATGGGTGAGGTACATAAAAAAAGTTAATGCAATGTATAGTGTTTTTATCTATGATTAAATAATACGTATACATTAAATTAAACTACATTGATCCAGTCATCCTCCCTCAGTTCTGATTTGTACAGAACCCAAAGGTACTGGCCCAAAAAAAAAAAAATCAAAACTGCTCAAGTTCAACAAGCCAATATTTGTAATCCATCAGTGTCCATCACAGCGCTGCTTTGTTTTTGGCTCTGTGGAATGAAACATGGACAGTTTGCAGTTTTGAAGCCAGCTAAACGATTTAGTTGTGCCAAGAAGGATTAATTGATTTCAGATGAAGATACTGAATTAGTGAATTTCCTGAGGAAATGCTGAAGGCACAAACTCTGTCAGGTTGCTTACGTGCTTGATCGTTTTGCAGTGTTCACTAAAATGAAGGTGATTTTGCTGAAAGTGCTAATTAGCGATGGGTTACATTGGCATCCAGGTGCTGCTGTAAAGATTCAGTTTAATGACGGGGGGTGTTTTGTCCATTTCTTTTTCTACAAAGACGCACAGGATGTCGGAGGCGGACGTCGACATCATCTGATGGTGAGTGCTCCGTCGTCCTTTTCATCTCAGCTCAAGGCTTTCAGCCTTAGAAACTTTCAGACAAGAGAGGACGTCATTAATCTGTCTGAACTGATTTCTGAAGGGCTTTTTTCTTTTATATAGTCACTGTGGTTTGATAATGCTGACGGAACTATTCAATCGAAGGCCGATGTTGATCCTAGTTCCCCCCCCCCCACCGTCGGTCACATTCCTGTTTTGCCAGATGAGCTTCATCAGATATAATTTAGTTTTTTTTTGTGCTTCCGTAGAGTTTGCATTGGAGTCTGAGTTGTGGGGGGGGCTGGTCGTTTGTTGGCGTTAGCGGACTCCAGTTCTAACTGAACGTTAGCTATTGTTGCACACACTTGGCTCTGTAGTGGAGCAGAAAATAAAGCACGCATGACGTCACATACGTTGGATTTTCTTGGAAAAACGTCCCACATCCTTCACATTAAAAGCAGTCTACAGAGTGATGGAGGAAACCCAGAAAGACGCGGAAGGCCTCATTTTTTAGGTCATAATCTGTTCACACATTGGCAATAAAAAATGATAAAAAAATGTTTATACGTGTAAAAACTTTAAATTACTCAAAAGATAGATTAAATTCTGGGGAAATGGGGCCATAGAATACAATTGACAGATTGTTTGAATAGAGTATGTTCTCACCTTTGCTGTCAGTAATGTCTTGTGATTTCTGTCTGGTAAAATAAACAGATTAATTAAATATACATGATGTACAAAAGAAGTAAAACTTTGCTACGTTTTAGACCTCCACTGTTGTCCAAAAACTGTTAAGTGACATGTTCCTTTATCACAATGAACATGGGCACAAGTTTATTTTAAGTCAATCCCACATCCTGATGTCCTGACGCCATGAAGAAATCCGCAGCTGAAAATAATGCCTTATAAATACATCATTTACTGTGGTTTGAGTAACGTTTGTTAAAAAGTACAGTTCTTAGCTGTTTTCATAAAAGTAAAAGGATGTATTTCCTGAATGGGCTCGGAAAGCTGGAACTTACTGAGACAAACTAAATCACTGTTATTTATAAATACACAATATCACCAGTCTTATCTTTTACCTTTGTGGAGGTTTAAAGTGTAAAACCTCAAAAACACATACGCAGCAAACAGCAACTATAAAAAAATAAAAACTACGATAGCCTGCTGTTGTTTTCCTCGTCTGTTGATTGTGCACAGCATGTTTCCATCTGCAGTTCTGACCTGCTGGTGCTTTTACTTTCCTCTCCAATAGGTGGTGCAGGTTGGATTAACCTGCTGGTGCTTTTCCTTTCCTTTCCAATCGGTGGTGCAGGTTGGATTAAACTGCTGGTGCTTTTACTTTTCTTTCCAACAGGTGGTGCAGGTTGGATTAAACTGCTGGTGCAGGTTGGATTAAACTGCTGGTGCAGGTTGGATTAACCTGCTGGTGCAGGTTGGATTAACCTGCTGGTGCTCTGTAAATGGTTTGTTCTGCATCACTGACACTGTCTCCTGGATTTTCCTGCAGGGTCTCGGTTCTCTGGATGACGATGATCCTAACATCCTCCTGGCCATCCAGCTGTCCCTCCAGGACTCGGCGATGGCAGCGATCGGGTCCAACCACGACCTCCTGGCTAACGAAGCCTCGCTCGGCGCTATCGGCACCTCGCTGCCTTCTCGGCTTGAACAGAGCGCTCCAGATGTGGAGGTTCTTCCCAGAGCTTCTCTAAGCAGCTCAGAACTGCTGGAACTGGGAGATAACTTGGTCAGACTCGGCAACATGAACATCAGCGGTCGATACTCTGCCGCCGCGGCCTCCGTGCAGCACCGTGACGGTCAGCACCGGGCCTACGGGGCGTCTGTGCCGATACCGGTGACTCCCGGTGGCAACAACTCCTCGACGGGCCTCTTCACCTCTTCCAGCGACACCTTAGACTCCACCACGTGCGGCAGCCACGACCCATCCTCCTCCTCCGCGTTAGTAGCAAACGCCAACCTGCTGGGCAACATCATGGCGTGGTTCCACGACATGAATCCTCAAGGCATCACGCTGGTTCCCTCCACCTCCTCCGACACCGACCCACACCTCGGCGTGCTCCACGAGGCCGGAGGAGAGCGCCCGCGGGACGACCAGAAAGAAGGAAAAGGGCTGCCCGAAGACAGGAAACCTCAGGAAGTGGCGGCAGATGAAGGTTTCTGCTCTCAGAGACCGAGCGACGTGGAGGAGAAGGAGTGTGCCGTCGCTCAGAGGCCGACCCAGTTAGATCTAGTCGGGCTGGACACCGGGCCGCTACCTTACATGGCAACGAGCGGAGACCACGCCGAGCGGCGAGGCTCAAAGGTCTGCCACGTGGACACGCCGCAATGTGACTCTATGTCTGACCAGCTGCCCAGCACCAGCTCCTCCGAGTGGGAGGACCAGGTCCACTTGGTATGAACTGACCAGAACCAGCTCCTCGGACTGGGAGGACCCGGTCCACTTGGTATGAACTGGGAAGGAGCTGATTTAGAAAGGCCAAAAACCACTAGAGATCGCAAATGAAATAGAGCCGAGGAATATTTGTAGTAGCTATTCGGAAGGAATGTATACAGAATGAAGAATGTGTGAGTTCATACCCGGTTGGAAAGGGGGGGGGGGAAGTATTTAGACTCTTAGGGTGGTGCTGTCGCCCCCCCAACGACAAGCCCTCCTGAAGAGAAAGCACTAACTGAAGGAGACATCACATTTGATAACATTTTTCAAGGATATATTTCCTGAAATGATAGAAATACCTTTCTTTTTCTGAAATCAGTTGTACTCTAGACTTTAGCGTAGTGCAGGTATTTGTTCTTTTCCACTGGAGTAAAAGCCTACTGTACGTGTCTGAATCAGGTCCGAGGGAGGTTTTTCTAACTGTACATATGAGCAGACTAATATCTTGTTCCAGTTCAGTCTGTGGGGTAAAGACGTCCAAACCTGCCTACTTTACAGGTGCCAAACACTGACTAGCAAAAAGCACAGTTTGCAGTCACCAAGTGGATCCTTCCGAGCAAATTGTGCCTGCTTATTACAATCTCAACGACTCAGCTGAACTTAAACGTGAAAGTCCGGAGCCATATTTGTATTTGAGATTGCGGCTGTGTGATATTTTCACTATCTAAAAGCTGTAGTGTGCTGTGTAAATCTGTAGTTTAAGACCATAATGGTTGTGTACTTGATTATGTGAAACATTCACACGGAACAATTTAGATTCATTATTGGAATGAAAAGTCGTTGGCCTGCATTTCAAAATTGGTTTGACGATGGTTATTCAACTCAAAGCCTCAAATCTGCCGCTCTCTCAGTGAGAAACGTCTTGTGATCTTCAAACACAGCGAGCGCTGACAGGAGGCGTTCGCTCGCTGTCTCTGTTCACTATGTTCTGAATATATATTCTATATTCTATTGTAGCTCGTTTCCGTGCCGCAGCTGAGCGTGACCGACTAAGTAGACAGTGAGCTGTCTTCTTTATATACTGCAGCAAAAGGCCAGTGAGAGAGATAATCAGGCAAATCTCAGTGAGACTTTGGTGAATTAATGAATCACGCCCAAGTCACTGTAATTAATCTGTGGCTCTCATTTAGTGTAACATAAGCAAAGCCTTCTCCGAGCTCCACATATGAGCTGCAGGGTAAAGCATGGAGAACTCACCGATGTGTTTTACATCTCCAACACATGGGGGAGTCAACGTCTTTGTGAAACGAGCGATACAGTGCCTTTATGTCAATCACCGTTATTTCATTCTTTTTCCACACATTTATCTGAGTGCTAATCAATTACACTAATATTCACAGTGTAAACAAAACAAACACCTGTTACCTTAAAGTTCTTTCTCTCACATAAAGTGTGTAGTGTGCAAACATCTTGATTTTGTTTTTTTCTCATCAAAATATTTGTAGCATGAGGCTTTTTTTTGTTGGTTCTAGTAGTATTATGTTAACGGATAACACTGATTTGATATGATTTGGTATAATGGGTAACGGTTAATGTCATACTTTCTATTCTTGTTCCCAAATATTTTGAAAAAAAGTTTTCTTGCTCTTTCTCGTTTTCTTTGTGCAGAAACTAAAATCACTGTATTGACCTACTGTATGTGTATCATGTATCTTACCTGAAGACACTAAAATGGAGGAAAGTTGCAATATAAAGTAGGTATTTATTTCAAATCAGTTTAATCCATTAAAGAAAATGGATTGTGAATAACCGATATGACACATTGATCAGTGTTTTACCTTTAACACTTAATTATGTTTTTGTACAGACTAATGTCTGACTGAAGTAAATCACCTTTTTATCCCCAGCAGACGTATAGAGCCAGATTAAATCTAAAGATAGTCACGACAGGAGTGTTGAAGTTGTGAAACTGTGAGTGCCATACTGTTAGTGGAGCTAACTTTGTTGGACTTGGTTAATGGAAGTGGGTTTTCCCTCTTTGTGTAACAGTATGCTGTGCATG
Organism: Sebastolobus alascanus; assembly: GCA_916701645.2. NCBI lineage: Eukaryota > Metazoa > Chordata > Actinopteri > Perciformes > Sebastidae > Sebastolobus > Sebastolobus alascanus. Next base: position 1,600,367 of record CAKAOJ020000340.1, on the reverse strand, counting down.
AAATGGGTTCAAGTCTACATTGAATTTGTACTTCCTTTGTATTTCACCTCTAATGTTCAGGTGATTTATTTTAAAATGGCAGATATAACATTTTGTAACTCACTGAGATTTTCTATTGTAAAGCAACTAATCCTTGAAATGCTATTTGCACTTTCATAGTCTATACTTGATACATTCCCTCTTTATATGAAAAACATGTTTGATGTGTGATGCCAATAAACTATGTGTTGAGTTTTAATTTGTGTTTTTTGTATTGGTCATTGAGATACCTGCTTTCTAAGAAAACATATTTTATAGAGAGACAAAAATCACAGATCACCGACCTGGTTTTATGGGAGTGCTGAGACTGACAGATTCTGTCCTTTAATGGAGTTAGTTTGGTCTCCAAAAGCATCTTTAAGCTGAAACTACAGAACAAATGACAGTATTTGATCCTCTCAATAGATAAATGTGGCACAGACTACAGGATGGCTCAACTACTTTGATTTATAATAACATCGTAAATTACAGTACTAGCTGAAGTGTTCAGGCACTTTCTATCAGCCTTAGAGTTTCAGTCTCTCGCTGCAGAAGACTGAAAATAACCGTTAAGTTAAAGGGATAGTTGGGGGGTTTGAAGTGGCGTTCTATGAGGTACTTCTCCATAGAAGGTGTATTACTTTACAGTAGATGATGGTCGGCGTCCCCCAGCATCGAGAAACAGACGGAGTATCGACACCGGAGCAAAGCCATGTACTGCTGTGGACGGGGACGGAAGCTAAACGTATTTTAGCCTCCTAAAAGAAAGACTCAATATCCGTTTAAGTGTATACTATATATAGAATATCTTCACGGCTTTATGAAGCCGTGAAGATATTCACTTATTTTAGATGGGTAAAATATGTTTTTCTGCCGTCCACAGCACTGCATTGCTTTGCTCCGGTGCCGGTGTTACACCAAAATCTGTGACCGTCGAAATCTGTGACCGCAGAGGAGCGAGCAACATATGAGGTCAACATTTCTGACAGTTGTCGTTGGGAAATGTGACCTCACTGTTACCTGTGTAATCAGTCATAAATATGTGACGGAAAACACACAAAACTACATTTATTTTCGTATTTTCACTTTAAAGATATATTCACAAAACTGTAAAAGAAAAGCAAAAGATCGGTACAGTGACATGGTGACCTCGTGTTGCTGGCTCCTCTGCGGTCACAGATTTCGGTGCAACACCGGTGCTCCTGTCTGTTTCTGCACGCTGATCGACATCTAATACACCTACTATGGATAAGTACCTCATACAACCCACTTCCAAACACCTGAACTATCCCTTTAAAACTCAAGCGCCACATTCATAGAAACAAATATTAAGCAAATGAAATGGAAGTTCTGGGTAGAATTGCTGGCAGTGCAGCAACATATTGCATAATCACATGAACCCTGACACATGACAGACATCCCGGCCTATTTAAAGATGACAGCAGATGTGTGGAGGACTAACAGAAGGTTGTGAATGAACCTCGATACTTGATGTACTCGAGAGAAGAGAAGAGTTGCAGCGTTAGCGACAGAGGCCGATGAGCTGCAGCAGGAGGAGGAACAGGTTGACGATGTCCAGATAGAGGTTGAGAGCGGCGAACACATACTCCTCAGGAGAGAGTTGATACTTCCTGTGTTTCCCACCCAGGATAATCTGTGTATCAAACACCAAGTACTGCAGAGAGACAGAGAGAGACGCGAGGTGTGAAGGCAGAACGTTCGTGTGATGAAAGAGACAGCGAGTCGGCTACAGGAATCGGTCTGAAGGAAAACACGGGCAGTATTTCTTATCTCTGAGAGAGAGGGACTGTGCAGATAAACAGGACATGTAAATAATGGTGTAGGCTCAAAGTAAGTTGTGACTCTCTGCTGACAGCCTTTCAGCTCTGTGTGCAGCAGCACTTTGTTCCACCAGCTGACGGGATGGGTCACAACATTTGCTGTTAATGCCAGCGGCACGCAGAGAGGTGCTGTGAGAACGAAGCCTACTGCTGTTAAGCGCTGCATAATTGAAATTAAAGGGCACGAGGACATCAGAGTCTCTCTCTTTACACTAACTACTATGACAGACACTGGAGGCAGGCTGGCATACAGTCTTACATCGCATACACTCACTTGACATTAAGCCTTATATGATGATGGTTTCTTTCATTTTAAAATGTCATTTCCAATCTGCTTTCAATTCAACCTGCGCAGCAGAAAACCATGTTTGAATGTACTTACTAAAGAAAACAGGAGGGTTCCCAGGCAGGCGTATACGATGTAGAGATACTGTTGGAAGAATCAGAGACACAAAATCAGCAACAGAGGCATTCAGCAACATAATTGACTTGATACTGATTTGTTGTTTCTCTCACAGTTGGAGGTAATATGTCGTAAAAAACCCTCTATTTTACCGTTTAAAATGAAATGCTTGTTATTTTCTATCTCAGTAAAATGATACAAAGTGCTTTCTGCAGACACAATAACTCGGTAGCTGTAAAAGTGAGCGTGCTTTTATCCTCTTTTCCATTCTAGATATGATGGTAAAGGTTTGATAATGGGTGCACACAATATGCTTTAAGAAAGCAGTGCTTATTTTCCTCCCCAGTTCATTTGTTGTCGTATAAAAATAGCACTTTAAAATCAATGTAATGCTTATTTCTATAAGGCTGAAACACAGTAAACAGCGGTGTACATTGAAAAGCATCAGTCTGAGGTCAGAGCAGCTCCTGAGAGGTTTGTGTGTACGCTCTCTTCTTTATAGTCTGCTCAGCACACAGGTCAGAACCAGCACATCCTTGGGATGAAAGCTATGAGGCGGTATGCACCGTCTGCCTCGGACTGCAATTCATTTCAAACCTGTCCTC